>MVAK01000185.1:0-20776 GCA_014825535.1 Cystofilobasidium bisporidii
CCTTTGATGAGGTCAATCGCCTGTACCCTCTCGCTCGAATTACGTAATTCCCCGCGCCCGCGCGCCGCCCAGGCGTTTTTCTCGCCTGCCTGCGAGAGCCTATGCCCATGACCTCGACCTCGACCTCATGATGACGCGTCGGTCGCGCAATCATGCATGAGCTCGACGAGGTGTAACGCCCGCGGCCGTCTAAGCTGCAGGACCGCATCGCGCCAAGAGCATAGTTGGGCGAAGAGCCAAAGAGGAGATGCAGGTAGTCGCATCGTTCATCCAGCGAGAGTGAGATGAAGGAGAGAAGCGGGCGGAAAGAGAGGGACGACGGGTTGAGGCGCCCACGAGTGCGGGCCCGCCCGCCAAAGAAGGGACAAAGGGGGGCGAAGGAGGGGAGGGAGACCGTCAAGAGTACAGACAGAGATTCCGGATGGGAGGGAGGCAGCTACGTAAGTGGGGCTATGGACAGGTGGAGAGAAGCACTAGACCGGTAGTGTAGATTGAGTTTCGGGTGGAAGGACGGAATCAGGGAGGCGAGAGGGTGTGCGTCTGCCGGCTCTACTGGGCGTGGCCGGCCGGCAGCGAGCCGTTGCCCTCGAGGTAGGCTCCAGCGGCGCGGACCGAATCCATCAAGGACGACCGGCGCTCCTGGCGCTCGGACGGAGCGAGGCTAGACAGCGTGTCGAGCCGAGGAATGCGCGAGCCCGACGCACCGCCCGTGCTGCTGGACCCAGGCGACCGACCGGCGGGGCCAAAGTCGACGTCGAGCCGAGGGGGAGGGGTCGCGACCGCCTTCTCGCGAGGGTACTCGTTGGCAGCGAGTTGCTGGGGGTGGCCGCCATGGGCCTGGGCGAAGAGGTTGGACTCAGAGAAGGATGGCGGAGGGAGCGTCGGCAGAGGTCGTGCTGGGCCGTGCGGGTCTTCCTCGGCATACGGCACGGGTCCCGGCTCGTCGTGCTGGCTATTGCTGCCACTGCCACCGGCGTAGCCCATGGCGGAGGCGGCCGCGAGCGCACGCTTCTCGTCAACGACTGGCGCGGGCGCCTGAGGCTGCTGCTGCTGCTGTTGCGGTGCCGGGGCAGTCGAAGACGACGAAGGGGCGGCGGTGGTGGGCGTGAGCGCCCGTGCGCCCGTCTCCATCTGGCCGTTGACGAGCTCGGGCGCGGCGAGGCAGTCGCGCGGGACGACACCCTGCCGATGAGTCTCGAGGTCCTCGCACAGGCACCAGCCGTCATCGTACGTCTGCAGCAGCGCGAGTGTCGTGAACGGCTGGATATGGAGCTCGTCCGACAAAGTAGCCTGAAACCCGCGGACGACACGCATCAGCGTCGCGTCCTCGGGCAGACCAGCCCTGGCGTCGGTCGGCGGCGGGGGCGAGACGGCCAGGACAGGCGGTGCCTGCTGCCGTTGTTGCGACGGCTGCTGGTGCTGCTGGTACGAGTGGGGCGAGAGGTTGTCATACGACTGATCCGGATAAGCCGACGCGAGAGCGACGGTCGACGGCACGGCGGGGTAGTCGCCGTAGCCGTTGTTGCCGTACGGCTGCTGCTGCTGCTGCTGAGACGGGAAGTATTGGCCAGGCTGAGCCTGGCCCTGCGGATTGTAGTAAGGGCTGCCGGGCGGGTAGCCGTGGCCGAGGTTGTTGTAGCCCTGGGCAGGGACGGAGCGATGAACAGGCCGAGCATCAGCATCGCGCGCTTGAGGAAGGCGAGGAGATGACAACGAGACTCACGTTGCCGCCGCCGACGTCGACGCCGTACATGTTTGCGCCGTCGGGGCCCATCGGCTGGCCGTGCAGGCTGACGTCGCTCGCAGCGTAGCCGCCGGCGTAGAGCCCGACCGGGTGGTTGGGAAGCGCAGGGCTGACGGGTCGCTCATTCCGGCCAAGCGCGCCTACAAAGTTGCCGCTGCCGAAACCGGCTGCACCCGCGCCGAGCGTCTTCTCGTGGTAGGCCTCGTCATCCTGCGTCCCCCAGGCGCCGCCACCGGTCGCGGCTGAGCCATAGCCGTCGGAGGCACCGCCGTAGCCTCCCTTGCCACCGCCGCCGCCGCTTTGATCCTGCATCTCAGCGCCGAGTACGTCGTCCTCGTGCCGCCGCTTGCGGCGCATGCGACGCATCACGAAGCCGATGGCAAGAGCGAGGATGACAACGCCGCCGACGCAGGCGGCCGCGATGATGAGCGACCGGGCGAGGGGCGATAGGGAGCTGGAGGATGTGGCGGCAGCCGCAACCGAGGCCGACGCGCTCGATGCCGACGACGAGGTCGACGTTCGTGTGGCAGAGGTACTGGTCCTGGTCGAGGAGGACGTTGAAGACGAGGATGAGGACGTCGTCGTCCGGGTGAGGGTTTCGAGCTTTGCTGTCGTCCTAGCAGCAGACGAGGTGCTCGAGCTCGAGGTCGTTACAACCGACGAGGAAGACGACGAGGTGAGGGCGCTGGAGGACTCGACGGTCGGCGTCGCTGGGTCGAGGCGGGCGGGGAGGGCCGTTCACGCACGCGTCAGCCCGTTGCGACGCCTCGGGTCGCACGCAATGATACAGCTCTATAGACGAACCTGTCGTACGTGCCGCGGTGGTGGTGGCGGTAGTCGGCGTCGTGGTCGCGGTCGTTCTCACCCGGGCGGTGGTCGTCGTCGTGGCTCGAACGGTGATGAGACTGTACGAGGTCGAGACGCCTGTCTTGACGCCGACAATGGGCAGCGTGACCGTGCCCGACAGGGTGAAGCTGCAAGGGAGGAGGATGTCAGCACTAGAGAGCGGGTCCGACTGGCCTCTTGAGACGAAAGACTGACGGGACGGAAGAGACGACAGCCATGGTGCGCTAGTCTGTTATCGGGCGCGAGGAAGGCGCGGGAGGAGGGACGCGACGCGGGTGGCTGGCGAGGGCGGCCGGAGTGCGAGGCGGGACGTGCGGTTGGACGCAAAGGCAAAGGAGTGTGGGCTTTGACGCGTTGGAGCGGGGTTGGGACAAGAGAGTGTGTATGCGTGTGCTGTGTCTCGTGGATGTGTGTGAGAGAGAGGCCTGCTCTGTCAAGGGAGAAGGGGGAAGGTCAAGGGGAGGCGGGCGAAGTGAAGCAACAGGACAGAGGCGCCGCGGAGCTTGCACAAAGGCACGCGCGCGCGCCCACCGGTCAAAGGGGTGAGGCGCTCTGATCCGTCGGAATCCCTTCTCGCGAATGACTAGACCGGGCGCGTCGGCGGACATGCTCCTCATTCAGCCCACCTCCCTTCGAGTCTTCCCTCGGCTTACGACTGGCACCTGCAGCACCTCTGCTTCATTGCCACTCCACTCCTACACCCCTCGACGACACCATGGACGCCGATCCCATCAACCAATTCTTTCCCGACGGAGAGGGCGAGGAGGATCTCCTCTACACCACCCTCGGCCTCGGACGCGACGCGACCCTCGCCGACATTAACGTCCGTCCATCCGAGCCGTTCGAACTCTCGGGCAAGATGCTCCCAGGGCTGACCTCAGCTGAATCGCTCCTCGTTTCTGCTGCTAGTCGGCCTATCGCAAGGCCGCTCTCCGCCACCACCCTGACAAGCACGCCAATGCGTCTCACGAGACCAAGGCGGCCGAGTCGGCCATCTTCCAGCAGGTCGGCTACGCCTACGCCGTCCTTAAAGACGAAGCTCGACGCAAGCGGTCTGTCCTTGAATAGCGCTCACTCGGTCTCTCCGTCTCGATTTCGTCTAGATCGCTGACATGTCCGATCGTGCGACCCTTTTCGAACCGCCGGGCGACTGCAGGTACGACGCGACCGGCCGGACGGACGACGCGTCGATTTTCGAGGAGGGCACCGCCGAGGGCTGGGAGGCCTACTTTGAGCAGGTCTTCGAGCGCGTGACTCGGTCTAAGCTCGACGAGATCAAAGCAGCCTATCAGGGTGCGTCTGCTTCATAGGCCCCTTTCGGTTTGGCCCTATCTTCCCTCCAGTCGCGCTGCGCGCCCCCGTTTCTCCGCAGCAGTCTTGTCTTACTCGCCGTTGTCGGTCGCTGACGTCCGACATCGCACCTTCCTCTCTGCTGAATACACCCAGGGTCCGAGCAGGAGCGGACCAACCTCCTGGCGGCTTATAACGAGCATGCCGGCTCGCTGCCCGACATCCTCGAGAATATCATGTGTGCCACGCCTGCGGACGAGACCCGCCTGGTCGACCTGATCAACAGCGCGATCGCCTCGGGCGAGCTGAAGACGACCGAGGACTGGACGTCGTCCTCGAAGGACAAGAAGGCGGCCAAGACGCGCGCGAAGAAGGCGGCGCGCGAGGGCGTCGAGGCCGAGGAGCTTGCGAAGTTCCTCGGCATCTGGGACGAATTTTACGGCACCGGCAAGCCGACGAAGCCGCGCGCGCGAGGAAGTGCAAAGGCCAAGCAGCGGACCGAGGTGCGTCTCAACTCTTCGCTCCGGTTTCCTTGTCAACATGTCGGTCGGTGTGCATAGAGCGCTTGCTTTGCTTCGATGCAGGCTGAATTGCGTGTGGCTGCCTCCTTTCTCGTGCGCTCGCGACAGGATGCAGCGGGCGACGAAGAAGACGACGCCGAGCTCGCCGGCCTTAAGGCGCTCATGCTCAAGCGCCAGAGCGGCCAAGCTGACCTCTATGACTCGCTCGAGGCGAAATACCTCAAGGAGGACGAGGCGATGAAAGCGAGTCGACGGTCCGCGGCGGCTGGCAAGAAGGGTCCGGCTGGCAAGGGCAAGGGCAAAGCGGCGAAGGAGAACGCACCTCCGGTCGTACGTCCCAACTCTCGCCCCTCTATACGATCTACGTGAGGGTCTTCCTCGCCCGTGTGCAGCAACGCCACAAGGCTGCTGACGTCTCGCGACCTGCCCTCTTCTCCTGATTCTGGCTGTCGCCCTCCGGTTCCCCTCTTCAGGAGCTCGATGATGCAGATTTCGACCGAATTCAAAAGGAGATGCTCGAGCGGACGGCAGCGGCCGCTGCGACCAAGAAGAAGCGTCCGGCAGGGGCGGCGGGCGAGTCGTCTGCTGGCCCTGCGGGCAAGAAGCGCCGAGGCAAGCAGTGACGCGGTGTGGCCTGCGTCGGGCGCTGCCCCAGACGGGGTCCTGACCCGCCGGCTGTTGATGATGGACGAACTCACTATGATGACCCTTATGACCATCCCTTCCCTTTGTCAATTCACGCGTGCTGCGAATCGACGTGCGCATGAACCGACAGAGAGCGTGCAGAAGCAAGCAATCGCGAACCGTCGACGATGCGAAGTATGACCGGCTTTCGCCCGTTCTGCGAGCCCGTTCCAGCCCGTCTGCATTGCGAAGGATCACTTGTCAACTTCCGCTGTTCTGCGGGCAGGAAAAGGCGACGACTTTAAGCAAAAGAGAAGCGCGAGTCCCCGGGGACGAGAGCAACGGCAAAAGATAAGTGAAGAGAACGGGATTCGAACCCGCGCCCGAAGACTAGCGAATCAACTGCTGTTGACCTTAAGCTAGCGCCTTAGACCACTCGGCCATCTCTCCCTTGATGTCAGCTGATACAGACTTGCAAACAGTTGGCGCACAATCAGAGACCAATCGGAGCAGGCCGCTCAGCTTGCCCGCAGCACGTTTGACGCCCTTCGACCTCGACCCCGACCATCAGTCCCTCTCGCTAGGACGACAGCCGCTCCCGCAAGCCCCGAGGCATCACGCCCGCCTGATGTTCACACAATCAGGGTCGCCCTGGCTCGCCCGGTCCGTCGCTGTGGGCTCGCTGCTCGACCGGCTGCTGCTGCCGTCGTCGGCCCGTGGCAGGGTGCCGGACGACGTCGCTGCCTTGCGCCTGCGGCCGGTGCGTCCTTGCCGTCGATCTCGCCACGTCAAGCTCCCCTCGAAGGCTGACAGGCTTCGCTGAGAGCTGCTCGACAGCTGTTTATCGCGCTCTCAGTCGGGTGGACCCTCGTCCTCGCCGGGCTGGCGCTGACGCCCGAGCTCGCGCTGCCGGTCAACGACAAAGTGCGCCTGGTCTTGCTTACCCTCCAGCCGCTTCGGCCTTGAACCCCTGGCTGACGTCCATGCATGCGCCCAATAGGTACTGCATGCGCTCGGGGTTCGCCGTGCTGACCGCTCTCCGGAGGTCAAATGCAGCGCGTGGCTGACCCCCCTTCTCCTCCTCCCCTCGCATCCTCGATCGACGCGCCCAGACGGCGCTCTTCACCGTGACCTTCTACCCGGTCTTCCTGCCGGCGTCCGTCTCTCTATTACCCGTCTGTCCTCATGATGCAGTCACAAGTGAGTGCTGATTCGACGGCTCCCACCTGCAGGCCCACCCCGCCCTGGGCGACCCGCTTGCCGCTGATGGCGACCGCCATCGCTGGTGGGCCCATCATGAGCGTCGGCTCCGAGTTTGCGCAGGCGTCGCTGTCGGTGCGCGCCCGCTCCCGTATCCGACATTCGGCCCTCATTTCGTGCATTTGACCAACGCTTCGCGCGCGCGCGTGTGCGCTTTGCAGAGCCGCGAGTTTGACTGGAAGGACGTCCTGGCCAACCTCTGTGGGTTCGCCGTCGCCCTCGAACTGGCGCGACGCTTCCTGCCCAAGCTCTTTGCGAGCGACCCCGACGGCGATTATATGTAGATGCGCAATCTTGACGATGAGCAGGCGCTCGCAGGGTGAGCGATCTTGATCGACACTTCTGCACAACGGCTTGCACCTGCCGACACGGCGCGCCCCCGCCGCTGGCCATGCGCGAGCTCTGATCTTGCCCAAAAGTGAGCGTCTGCCTCCCTTGACTTCTTGCTCGCAATTTGAAAGCCAGGCCTCGCTGAAGATACGTGCTTTCGTCAAGGGCGTGCGGAGCCGCTTAGACGGTCAACGAAATCGCTTGCGAAGGACGCGCTGCGTCCCTCCGCGAGAGGGCCATCGCAAGCCGACAACGCTGAAACAAGGATAGGCCGGGATGTTTCGCATGACAGAGTCATGGCCTCGCACGGGATCAGCCCGGGCTTCCTGCGCCATCTTTGCGAGTCCTGTGGGCCGGATTATGAGTGAGAAAGGGGGGGGCAGTTGCGCGACACGAGCCGAGGCGACATCGCCCGCGCAACCTAAACGTCAGCGCACGACAAGCACCATTTCGGCTAGCCCCCCGGGCGGATGAATTTTCTGGACATCATTCATCAGCGGCTACTGTCCGACGCAGTCGCGAGGATGACTGCTCACAATGGGCTGAGTCGCTGAGCCTCGTCGAGCGAGGGTCCTGCCCCTCGCCCCATCTCTAAAGCTGCACGTCGAACACTTCGCTATGAAGACATCGTCGGCGAGGCGGACAACCATGAAACTTCTACACAGATCCCCTCCCTCCTCTTCCTTGCCCGCTTGACGCTTGCTAGTCGGCGCTCACAAAAGAGCAGATGCATCTCAATCGTGGGCGTGGCACTAGTGAGGGCCAGAGCGGCCTATGACCGCACAGTTTGAGATCCCTTCTGTCAATCTTCGTCCTTGGTGCAAGAATAGTCGTACTCGTAGCTCGCGCCCTCCGAGGCGATCGTCGCGAGATAGATCTTGCTCTCGGCCATGACGAAGATGCGGTCTCCGGCGAAGGCGAAATTGGCTGGGAGCAAGAGGTGACGACATCGCACAAAGGCGGATCAGTGCGAGAGCCGAGGCCGGCGCCCGAGTAAGGTCGAGCAAGAGAGACTCGGACGCACCGGTCGTCGAGCCGTGGTAGATCTTGCCGAGAAGAGTGCCGCTGGGGCTCCAGACTGAGATGCCGTCGCCGACACCGACAAAGACTGCAAGCGTGAGTGGCACGGCAACCAAGTCAGCGTTGGTGATCGACAGAAGTTGGGCACAGTCAGCTTTGGTCAAGACGCACCATTGCCAGACTTGTCGCAATGCAAGCCATCGGGCAGACCGTTGTCGATAAAGGCGAACGTCTTGCGGTTCCTCCACGTGCCATCCTGCTCGACGTCGAACGAGTAGACGGTGGCCGGCCGTGTGTAGTTAGAGGGAAACGCGCCGTCGCCGACGCCGGTGTCGGCAATGTAGCTGCAGCGGACAGGCGGCATCGGCAGAAGTCAGCGCCTTGGAGATATCCCAAGACATCACAAATGAAATCAGACGCACGCCTTGTCTCCGCTGGGCGAGAAGGTGATGCCTGCATGCGTGCGCTATCCCGTCAGCGCTCAACACGGGCTCAAACGCGCGCGCGGGGGAGGGGCGCACCGTTCGACTTGGTGAAACCGTCGGCGACGACGGTCACGGCCCCGGTGCAGGGGTCGAAGCGGTACACTTGCTGGGGCATGCCGGGCAGAGGCCTGAAGCCCTGATTATAGCCGTAGGTGGTGTCAGTGAAGTAGAGGTCCTTGTTCTGGGGGTGGACCTTGATGTCGTTGAGCGAGTTGAACTGTCGGCCAAAATAGTTGTTGAGGATGACGGTCGAGTTGTACGGCGCCTGCGGGTTGACAACGGCGACGTTTGGGGGAATGTCGGCGCCTCGACCCTGGTTGACAAAAACGAGCTGGCCCTTATAGTTGGTGCCGCCTGCGTGGACGATCACGGACGATGTCAGGCGCCCGCGGAGAAGTAAGCGGCTAGAGGCGAGAGTAGAGCAGCGCTGGTCACGCACCGTTTGTCATTTCGAGCGCGGGCTCGATTGGGACGACTGTGGCGTTGATGAGCGTGCCGTTGGCCAGGCCGACGGCATCTTTGAGATCGATCTTGGAGATCACGTTCGACTTGTTGAGGCCGGTGTTGGAGCCGCTGCCACCTGCGTTCTGCGCGAAGAAGACCTCATCCGTCTCCGGGATCCTGTTGGGAGGGAAGGAGAAGTCATCAGCCACAGCGGCCCTCGTGGTCTGGTCCCTGGAGGGAGCGCAAAGTGAGGTTCTCAAAAGGGGCAATTGCTGGACATGCTTACCAGATGGCGGCCTCGTGCGCATACAGGTTGGGCCCCTCGCTGATGAGCGTGAAGGTCGGGTCGGCGCCGAGGACGTCGATGAAGCCCTCGTTGTATATGTGGAACGGCTTGGCGAGGAGCGATTCGGCCGTAGTGCCGGGAGGGACGAACGGCTGGACCAGAGATGGGGCGCCAAGCGTATGAGGTCAGCGCAAGATGGGGAAGCACCGTCTCTGTCGCCGGAAAGAGCTCTCACCGTCGACCCGTTCTTTACGGTGGCAGGCTCGACTGTCTCTAGCACTGCGAACGAGAGCTGGTCAATGACCTGAGCCATCGACGGAATAGTGCTGGCGTTGAGGACGGCGGCCTCGGCGCGATCTTCGAGCGAGGTCAACTGCCGAGGTAAAGCGCCAGCAGCGACCGAGGTCAGAGCCCCCACAGCGACGCCCAGCTAGCTCGGGGAGGCAGGCAGAGGGTGCTCACCGAGGCGCCGACCCCTGACGAGCCGGCCAGGAGAGCGAGCGAAAGAGCGCAACACAGCATTGCGAGGCGAGGAAGCTGGGTGATGATGGTCGGCCTGCAAAGAGCGCCAAAGACCGACGACTAGGGCAAGCAAGCCTAGCGGCTCGGCCCTCAGGCCCGACGCTCCGCAGCATAAGCGACGGAGGCATCCCGGAGGCGGCCGACCGGCGAGCTGGGAGATGATGCCGACAGGGTCGTGCCGGTGCAAGGATGGGTGCGCATGTCGGATCGAGCACCGAGCCAGACAGATGGTCACCGTGCGAGGTTCCGGCGAGATTGTCCGACGGCCAGATCAGCGAGAGGGTTGACAGGCATGGGCGCCGCGCGGCCGCTCGACAGCCAAGCCAGGCCGACGACTCAAGACACGCTTCGGCGACCACGGGCAGCCGAGCGGCGGGCCAGGTCAACAGGCGTCTTGCAGTGCGCCTGGCTCTCCAAAGCGAGCGATTGGAGCCGTTAAACAGTTGCGAACGTGTCCTCGTCATCAACTGCAGGATAGGAGAGCGTGGCTGGCCGCTGCAGCCATACAGGCCCGCGATGAAGCAAGTCGCGCGCTTGAGTGCGTTTTCTACCCCCACTGGCCAACAGCCGGGGCGACTCTCATCGCCGGTCGCCGGTCAGAGCAACGGAGGCAGGGGCGAGACTGGCGGCTTCAGCTCGGTGCCTGCTTCGGGATGCTGCTCCAAGAGTGGTTGCGTTAGAAGTTAGGTCGTCAAGCCCAGCGTGCGCTTGCCGAGCTGCCGTGGCTGCGGCAACCTCCGACCTCGGGTCGCAAGGGACAGTCTGGGCCACCAGGCATGTGGCGAACAGCGAGGCCGCCCAAGAGCAGGGAGCCAGGCGAACGCGTCAATATGAGCTCTCGGATGGGCCAGAGGAGGTATCTGGCCGTAGCCGTTGAGGCTGGGGAGGGGCGGCGCTGCTGTCGCGCGAGCTCGTGCAGACTAGCCCGGCTGACCTCGTACGGCCACCTCCTCTCGTCCCCGACATCATATCGGACCTGTCCTCGCCCCGGGCTTTCAGACCCTCTTCAGCGCGTCTCGTACCTTACCAGCGAAGAACCTACGAGCTCGCCCGACGTCCGCGGCGAGACTGGGACCATGCTCGCTTCACGGCTGAACGCGCGGACGGTCCTCAACTCGGAGAGGGTGGGCTCCCTTCCGTCTCTCATCCTGTGCTCTGATAAGGCTTTATACGAGGCAGCTCGCGGACTGACCACGACTCTTTCGGTGCTGCAGGATGTCGGGACCCAGACCTCTCTGTCATTTGAGACGTCGTCCTCGATTCGCAACGAGATCGCCGCCTACATGGAGGAGGAACGCATGCTGCAGGAGGACAGCAAGGAGGCCGACGACGACGATGACAGCTACAACGGGGCCAATCACTACGAATCGCTCTCGCTCGCAGAGCTCGAGATGGTCCGTCCCATGCCAATCTTCTGGCTGAGGTGCTTCTGGAGCATTGACTGCTGATCCTGCTGCCATCCTGGGGACTCATTCAGGTCCACCTCGCCCACCAGTTCGACCCCAACTACGACTCGAGCTTGCTCATGCGGGAGGCTGCGACCCTCAATCGGTGGAGGGACAACAACGTCCAGCCGTCGTCTTACCCGCTCGACTACATGTCCAACACGGAATATCCGACGACGGACGGCGGTGACGTCTTCAGCGAGTGGGGCTTCGACGAGGGTGAGGAGGACAGCGTGTACGCCGAGGTGCGCGCAGCGGTCGCCAACACGGACGACCCGACCATGCCGATCAACACGCTGCGGATGTGGGTGCTCGGCCTGGCAGGAGCGGTCCTCTTGAGCGGCGTCAACCAGGTACATCCTATCGCTCTGCGTGGGTGCAGCCCTGTTGTCAAAGGGTGCTGGGGCGTCAAGAGCGCTGATGCCCGGCCCACCTCCTCGACTTTGGCAGTTCTTCTACTACCGCTACCCTTCCATCACGGTTTCATCACTCGTCATTCAGCTCGTCACGTTTCCCATCGGCCTTTTCATGGCGCGTGCCCTCCCAGAGGGTCACTGGTTCATCAACCCAGGTCCGTCGCTGCTCCCGCAGCCGCTGCCCCCCCCCTCCTTCCTCGTCTCTTTCAACTCCTGATGTCGCTCTCTTGGACCCGCTCTCGACAGGTCCCTTCAACATCAAGGTGCGCCCTATCTCGCCGCCGGCCGTGCGTGGTGTGGGCTTGCTTTGCTGATCGACATTTCATGCAGGAACATACGATGATCACCATCATGGCCGGCGTTGCGATGAACACGGCCTACGCGACCAATATCATCACCGTCCAGCGCTACTTCTACAACCAGGTCTGGTCGTACTCGTACCAGATCATGCTAGTGCTCTCGACGCAGCTCATCGGCTTCTCGCTCGGTATGTCCGCACTCTTGCTCGCCTGCGGAGTGACTGGGCCTCAACGACTATTTCCCGCCTCCCGCTCCCCTCACCACAGGCGGCCTCCTGCGCCAATTTCTGGTCTGGTGCGTCCACTGCATCCCACATACTGCAATCAGGCCATCCGCTGATCCTCTCTCTGCATGTCTCGTGGGCATTCAAGGCCTGCGCAAATGATCTGGCCCGCATCATTGGTCAGCACAGCACTGCTCAACACCCTGCACAGCATGAGTGGCGGCGGTGGATCCACAACGGGTGGTATGTCGAGGGACAAGGTGGGAAGCTTCTCCCCTCCTCCCTTTGAAACTTGGTCGGCAGGCGGCTGATTCCGTGCTCGCGCTGGCCCCCCTCTACAGTTCTTCTTTCGCGTGACCCTGGCCATGTTCGTCTGGTCCTGGATGTGAGTCGCAGCTACCTTCTTTCAGGACCAAGCAACACGTGTACTGACTGCTGAAGCTCGCAATGTGGCCAGTCCTTCCTATCTGATCACGGCCCTCAGCACCTTCGATTGGATTACCTGGATCGCCCCGACCAACGTGATTGTCAATCAGATGTTTGGATGTTCGTTGTCCCTTTGCCATTATGCCGCTGCGACGCATGCCACGCTGACACCTGGAGCTCTTTCTCGACAGTCCAATCGGGACTCGGTCTGAGTTTTCTCACATTTGACTGTGAGCTTTGAGTCTGCCTTCCTCTGGTCTCGCTCGACGAGATGGTCGGACGCTGACTGTCCCGCCTCATCCTAGGGGGCGTCGTGTCGACCTTGGGCAACCCGTTGGCGGTACGTGTCTGCTGCTCGGTCAAGAATGTCACGGCCTGCCGGCTGACTCAGATCCTGGACATCCCCTTTTACTGCAGATGCCTTGGTGGAGCGCGGCCAATATGTCGTTCGGCTTTGTGCTAGTCTGCATTCTTTACTCGGCGACGTACTACTCCGGCGCCTTTTCTTCGTGGTACCTGCCCTTTTCGGGTTCTGCGAGCGTGCGTCGACCGACTCTTCTTACGTGCCTTCCAGCTTCTTTATACCGTACCTCTGACGAGCACGTGTGCCTCCCTCAGTACGACAACCAAGGCAACACCTACAATTTCTCGAGGATTCTGACGCCCGATGCGACGCTGAACGTGACGTCAGTACCTCTGGCTCTGCGCTTACTTGCGCCGCCTCTTCTCTCTGCCTGCCTGAGTGCCTGACCCGATTCTGCTGCGGCTCGTCACCGATGAACAGCGCGTATGAGCAGTACTCGGAGATTCACCTGACCGTGACCTACAGCATCGGTTACGCCCTGTCGTGTGTTCAAAGCTCCCACTCCCCTCTCTCTTCCCATGTGAAGTTGATTCCTGAACACTCCTTTCTCATCCCTCCTGCAGTTTTGCTTGCTTGACTGCGACGTTCGTTCACGCTGTGTACGTCTTCCTCCTTTCGTGCTCCTTGTCTGACGCCGCGCTTCAGCTCGCTGACAAGACCCTCGCTTTTTGCAGCTTGTACTATCGCAGCGTTGTGCGTCGTAAATCGTCAACGTCCCCTACTTCTGCCGACGACGCTTGCTGACATCCCCATTCGCCGGTGCCACTCAGATCTGGACGCAAGCGAGGCGCACGCTGAGGGACGAGACCGACATCCACGCGCGACTCATGCGACGCTACCGCGAGGTATGGTCGTGGTTTCTCGCCTAAACGCCCAGCTCACGACGATGAGCTGACTCAAGACCTGCAACCGCTCATCAGGTCCCGCAGTGGTGGTACGCCAGCTGCTTCCTCATCAACTTTGGTCTCGGTGCGCCTCTCGCCCTTCCACATATATGCTTCCTTTTCTCGCTGACAAGGTCGCAAAACGATATCCCCTGTCCAGCCATCGCAGCGGTCGTCGGATGGCCGACGAAGATGCCTGTCTGGACCCTCTTCCTCTCGCGCGTCCTTGATCCTCTTGCCCGGATGTGGAAAGTGCGCTCTCGCAGCTGACCTGTCAATCTGCTGCTCCAGGCTCTTCATCGCGGCTTTCTTCGCTCTGCCGATTGGCATCCTGCAGGCGATCACCAATCAGCAGGTCGGCCTCAACGTGTGAGTGCCCTTTCCCCTTCACCGCTTGAACTTTCGCTGACCATTCCGTTCCTCGCAGAATATCGGAGCTCATCATCGGCTACATAGCGCCCGGCCACCCTGGTGCGTTGCTTCGCGCTTGCCTTCACCCTCGCGCGCGCGCCTATTCCGTCTCTGAACTTTTGCCTCCACCCTCCTCCTCACACCACCACACCGGAACAGTTGCGATGATGATCTTCAAGGTGCGCGCGTCCCTTTGCTGTCTGGGCAACTTTTCGATCCTGAAGCTTACCTTCCCTTTTGCGTCCAGACCTACTCCTATATCACACTCACCCAAGGCCTTACTGTTCTCAACGACATGAAGCTCGGGCATTACATGAAGGTCCGCTGCTTCTCAGCTCGCCTCGATACTGCCCGTTCCGGCTGACGTTCCTCTTTGCTCGCCCCCCCCCCCCCAGGTCGCCCCAAGGATCATGTTCACTGGCCAGGTCGTCGCGGCCATCGTGGCCTCCTTCGTCCAAGTCAGGTGCGTGCTGCCTCCCGTATCCCGACCGTGTCTGCGCGCCGGGCCTGACCTTCACTGACTCCTCCTCGCCAGTGTCGGGCAGTGGATGTTCGACCACATCCCCGACAGTGAGTCTTCTTCATCCGCCTCCTTCCTTTCCCTTCTCCTTTTCGGGCCAGCGCTGATGCTGCGATTGCCCTGTCTCACAGTGTGCACAAGGAAATCGCGTCCGTGTACCTCTCTTGCGCATTCGACTTGCAGAGCTCTGATCTGACACCAGACGTCCACTCTGCAGAAAATTTTTTCTGCCCATCCGCCGAGACGTTCGGCTATGCTTCAGGTGGGTCCTCGACGTGTTGATTGTGGCACCTCGCTCGTCCAAGGTGACTTAACTCCCTACTCGCCCCGTGCAGTCATCTGGGGCCTCATTGGGCCCGAGCGCCAGTTTTCGCCTGGGCGCCTTTACGCGCCTTGCATGTTCGGCTTTCTAGTCGGAGCGGTCGTCCCGATTCCCTTCTACGTCTTGGCTCGCAGGCAGCCCGCCAAATGGTACAAATTTGTCAACGCGCCGATGATTTTCTCGGCGACGGCGGTGAGTCGAGAAGTCGTCCTCGAGAGTCAAGCGCCTCGGGATGTCACTGACGCGCGCACACCCACTCCACCCATCTCAGCTGGTGCCGCCCTATGCTCCGATCAACATCTCGAGCTTCTGCTACGTCAATTTTATCTTCCAGTACGGTGGGTCGAGATCTTCACGCTGCGACTGATCATCCCTCATCGTCGACCGACCAAGGTAGGGCCCGACTGACTCTCAAACGTTGGCTCAGTTGTCCGGCGGTTCGCCTTCGCCTGGTGGTCCCGCTTCAACTACATCCTCAGCGCCGGTTTGTCGGCGGGATATGCTCTCGCCATTGTACGTCGAGTGCGCCTACTTGATCTCTCCGCGTGTACGCTGGACTGACCCCCTCCCCCCCCCGCCGCTTTTCGAATCAACAACAGATTGTCATCTTCTTCACACTGTCCTTCCCCATGAGTCAGTCTTCCTCGCGAGGTTTCAGGCGTGCAGGCCGCGGCACCGCTGACGCCGCTTTGCCTCTGTGCCCCATTCCACAGACGGCTCGATCGGCGAGGATACAATCCAGTCATGGATCGGCAACACCATCTACAACAACACGGCAGATGCCCTGGGCACACCTTTGAAGACGCTCGCGCCCGGCGAGACCTTCGGATCACATTCGGTCAGTCGCCCTTTCTTCACTCCCATCCTGCGGCACCGCCACGGTTGCTGACGATCTGTCCTCCGACCGCAGTGGTCATAGAGGCCTCCTCTCACCTAATCCCCCTTTCCTCTCACTTGTCTTGCCCGGTCGGAGCGCAATTTTGTACCGCTACCATTGTATCTCGAAAATGCATGTCTCTAGAAGCAAGATCTCATCTACTTTGGAGTCGAGGCGTAATTGGCGACTGGCGCAGGGGCAGCGGTGGTCGGCGCGCCGTTGACTGCCGGGGCCGGGGGTGTCCAGCCCTTGGCGATTGCCTCCTCCTTGAGCTCGGCAACGAGGAGCAAGAGGTCGTCGATGGCCTGCTGACGGATCTGGTAATGAACCACGATGCGGGAGCCGTTGATGCCGAGAGGGGACGGGAGGGCGGCTGAGCGGGCGATGAGCGTCGGCAGCGGGACGCCGATTGTGCTCGTGTCGATGAACAGCTGTGTGCGGCCCGGGCGAAATGGAAAGCGAGGATCAGCCGGCGAGGACCGCGACTGTCTTCAGTCGAGAACGGAAAATGCGCACCATACTCGTCTCCGCCTCGACCAGGAGCTTGACGCCGAGCGCCTTCAGGCCAACCGCGAGCTGCTTGGCCATGGCGTGCGTCTCCCGCAGCTTGTCAAAGTTGTGCGTCAACGCGAAGTCGGCCGAGGCAGCGAGGGCGCCCGACTGCCGAATGCCGCCGCCGAAGCACTTTCGGAACCTGGTGAGTCAGATAGACATGGCGAGGCGAAGAGGTTAGCTCATTGGCTGATTTTTTTCCGCGGAGGCCAAGCAGAGTGGGTAGACGATACTGACCATCGAGCCTTTTTGATCAGCGCAGCGGGGCCGACAAGCACGCTGGAGGGATGGACGTTAGAGCGTGGTCAGCCAACGTTTCGACGCAAACGCCAGACGAAGGAGTATTGTTGCGAGCTCACGAGCCGATCGGAGCGCCCAGTCCCTTCGACATGCACAGCGAGACCGAGTCGAACGGGTCGCAGAGCTCCTTCATTCTGTTTCGCGAGCAAAGAACATTCTGTCAGTCGCCGTGCGACACACCGCACGCGAGAAGCAAGATATACGCACACCGTCGGCAGCTCCTGCAAGGTCACGCCGGTCGCGGCCGCGGCGTTCCAAAGGCTATACAGGCACAAGGGACGAAGAGAGGCTCAGTCGGCACCGACCAACAGGAGCAACGCAAGCTTGAGTTGAGCAACATACCGAGCGCCGTCAAGGTGCATGATGATGCCCTCCTTCTTGACATTCTCCGAGATCTTGACCACCTCGTCTTGAGGGAAAATCTGGCCGTTGAGCGTGTTCTTTAAGAGCGACGTGCGGGCGCAAGATCAGCGATCTAGTCAGCCGTCCAGCACGTGCCAAGTGAGCGGCTGGGCGTCGACGACGCACCTCGAGCGAGACAATCTTGGTCGGCGCGAGGTGGATGTTGTCGCCGAGGACGAGGTTCGGCTCGACATCCTCAGTCCATCGCAGGTGGTGGCCGTTGCTCGGCCGGACGGCTGCAAGGGAGATCGGCGGGGTCACCTTTAGTCATCACGCATGCGCCGAGGTGCGTAGGAGAACGAAACACGCACTCGTCGTCGCAGCCTGCGAGTGCATTGAGATACCGCCGGCCTCCATCGCGTAGACGTGAGCCGAGTGATCAGTCCTGTCAAGGCAAGTGACAGGTCAGTAGGGAGGCGCGCAGAGGGTTCAGCGCTGTATTTTGAACGCACAGGACCGAGTGCGGCGGCTGAAGGAGCCAGGTCCGAAGCGCGAGCTCTGCGGATCGGACAACGACTTGAGAGTCAGAAAGCAAACCTAGGGGGCAAACTCATCACGAAAGAGAGGACGCAACGGTTTGTCATGGTGCCGCTCACGCAGAACAGGCCGGCCTCCTTGCCCGTCAGCTTCGCGATCCGGTCCTCGAGCGCAGCAGTCGTCGGGTCCTCGTGGTAGACATCGTCGCCACGGGTCGCCTGTAGGCCGGCTGGGTGGGGACCGTAGCGCAGGACGACGGAAGTCAGCAAATCATGGATCAGACTTCTTCGACGGGGTGTGGGCGCACCAAGAAGCATCCCGTCGCTATCGGAATCCAGGCGCGCGAGGAGGAGCCGGATGGCAGGGGAGCAGGTTTGGTCAGCCGCAGCTCGGCGCGCCGCCGTCAAGCAGCGAGCAAGGACCATTCGCACCTCGGGACGGTGATAGTGTCGGCTGAAAGTGGGGAGGCGAACGTCAACCACACAAGTTCGAAGGTGCCCACGCCGCCAGAGCCGGCAGAGGGAGGACGTACTCCGGAAGTCCCTCGAGATGGCCTCAAGGCGCCGGACATTGTGCTCGCCGCCGACGTCTTTGGTGATCGCCCAGGGGTCCATGGCAGCGTTTGGAGAGGGGGAGAAGGAGCGAGACAGGGAGCGTCGAGCGGGGAGCGTAAAGAGAACGGGCTGGAGCTTGCTGGCTGCTGCTGGGATCATGGAGGTCGGGAGCGGACGGAGTGGGGAGCGAGACCGCTAGGCGACCGCGGCTGAGCTTTGCGCGCGCGTGCGGCCAGCCCCGACGCAGGGAGACGGACGATCGACGCGAGTGACTCTGAAGCAAAGACAGTAGGCGCGACGCGCTTTTCGAGCAGACGACGGCAACTGCTTCGAGGCTGTCGATAATGCATCATACGCGAGGGGAAGTAGCGGCTGGAGGAGGCACGCTTTGAAAGGGGCTGGCTGCGAGATCGTGCCGAAGCTGGCTGCACGGCCAGCTCCGGCGCTGAGGCGTGTTCGGGTAAGATGGCATCGAGAGCGGACAAGCAGGCATCGAGAGCAAAGAGGACGACCAGAGCAGAGTGTAGGGACCAAGAGTGAACACTTATCCTCACGAGGGAGAGGAAGAGGCTCGTTTAGAGTCACCAGATTGCTCTGCGCGCCGGAATAGCGACTGGACCCCATCAAGCTTCGGCCGCTGACCCGGTCTCCTCCCCGGCGGACGCGGTCGTCGCGTGAGGTTCCCGCCGAAGCGTTCACCAGGCAGACTACTGGTGACCAGGAGAGGAGAGAGCAGCGGCGAGCGAGGCCGTTGGATATAAAGCGCGCGAATGATGTGGGAAAGGGAGGGTTGAGGGTGAAGAAAAAAAGGGCGCTGGCCGTGGTCCAATTGAGCTGCAAGGAGGGCGAGGGGGAGAAGCCGACGAGGTTTGAGAAGGGGGAATCGGGCGGATGCGGGCAAAGCTTTTGGCTGTCAGCAGGCGAGGGCAGAAGACGGTAAGGGGATAAGGGGGGAAGGACGGAAGGATGATGGTTGCTGGGACACAAGATGGCCAACGCGAGTTCGCTTTCAAAGGGCAAGAGGGGCCAAGGGCGGAGTCGACCACCGAGCCAGGACGGAACACGCAGCCGCCTCGAGTCGCATTTGCACTTCGAGTACTCACCGGCTGGCCGTCAGGTTCTTGCTCGATCGCACATACGTCAGCCCTGCTGCAGGCAAGTCGGAAGGTCGCAAGGATGGGGCGCGTGACATCCGATGCGTGCAGCGCACAGTTCCGCGAGACGCTGAGGCTCGCCCGCCGGGGCCGGGAGCGCCGCGACTGTCAGCCTTGCCCGGGCAGCTCGCGCGCGTCGAGAGCCGCAACTATACGGGATAAGATGCGTCCGACATCAGAGGCAGCTCGAGCAGCGGCGTTGGCGCCAGTGTCTCGTACGCGCGCAAATCCGGTGGGCAACATGCCAGAGCGGGTCTTGCAAGGACGTGACGATGAGCGCTGCCGCTCAGAAAACTGGGGCGAGGCGCCCGCGATGAACAGGCATCGCTGATTGGGAGCTGGTCTTTCGATCAAGATCGGTATGTTTAATTGATCACGATAGCCCCTGAACCGGCCCACGTCCCGCCTTGATGGATCTCTAGAAAGTGTTCCTCAGTGCAGTCGCTCGGCCGATGTCTGGTCGCTTTTCGTTTCGAACCGACCCTGGCGAAAGTTGTCTAGCTGAAACATACTTGACTTCTCGGATCAAAAATGCTCAGCCCTGCGATCGAGTTCTGGCATCCCTGCGCCGCGCTGCCCGCTGCGCCTGGCTTGCCGACGCTCCGCCGCCGCCGCCTCGCCCGCAGGTCGTTTCGCTTTCCGAGCAGCTCCTCGTCGCCCTTACCTCGTCCAGCTCAAGTCACTCAAAGTACGCTGTCTCTGGGCCAGATCATCGCTCCGTCCTTCCCTAGCGGTCCAGTCAGACTGACAGCTCGTGCTCCGGATCTCATCCCTCCTTTTCGAACGGTGTTCCGACCTCTCTTCGCTCGTCCGCTGTCGAAATCTGGCCTGTCGTGCTGCCCTGCTCCAACTCGCTCGCTGCTTGCTCCTGCTGCTGCTCGCTGCCCCGCTGGCGGCTTCAACCGAACGAATCCACCCTCTACCCCTACCCTCCCCCTTACACCCTTACCCCTGCTACCTTCTTTGGCGCATCAAGGATGGGATTCGGCAAGAACAACGGTGCGTGCGACTGAGCGGGCTCTGGGTTGCAAGCCGAGTGCAGCAAATGCGCGCTCGAGAGCTGGGGCTGACCTTGCCTCAACCACTGCCCCGCTTGCTCTCAGTCCTCCACGGTAACCACTTCCGCAAGGACTGGCAGGTTCGCACCCGTCTCTTCGACTGAAAACGGCCGCCGGGACGAAAGGGAATGGCTCGGAGGAAGGCGGGACGTTGGGAGGAAGGACGCATGAGAAGATGTCCCTCGGCTGGCAGGCACAGGACGCTGACCACAGGCTTCCCTCGCCCTTCCCCCGCACTTGCTTTCCCTTCGCCCACGTCGCTTGTCCCCTTCCCTGCTCCCTACCTGCCCGCTGCACCCCACAGCGACGAGTCCGCACCTGGCTCGACCAGCCCGGACGCAAGACCCGCAGGAGACAGGCGCGTCAGACCAAGGCCACCGCCCTTGGTGTCCGCCCTCTCAAGGCCCTCCGCCCTGCGGTCCGATGCCCCACCGTCCGATACAACACCAAGGTCCGCGAGGGCCGTGGTTTCACCCTCCGCGAGCTGAAGGGTGCCGGTATCGGCAAGAAGGAGGCCAAGGGCCTCGGCATCTCGGTCGACCACCGACGACGTGGTGGAGCCGTCGAGGCCGAGAAGATCAACGTTGAGCGACTCCAGACCTACCGATCGCGGTGCGTCCCCCGCCCCCTTGCCATTCGGACCTATCGATGGCGTCGGCTAGGACGCCAGGCGCCCGCTCCGCCAAGACTCTCGCCAGGGCTGACCTCCTCTTTCCCCC
>MVAK01000186.1:0-20675 GCA_014825535.1 Cystofilobasidium bisporidii
CTCCCTCCTCCCCGCCTTCCCCGCTACTTTTATCCCTTTGTCACGTTTTTCCCTCATCTTTTCTTCTTTTCTCTCCGCGCCGACCCCTTCCCGTCTGCCCCCCCCCCCCCCCCCCCGACCCTCCCCGAACAGGTCTCTCGCCCGACCCGGTCGAAAAGCTCGAGAAGAAGGTGCTCGCCAACCAGGCCAAGCTCGATCTCGCCCGCCGAACCCCGCCGCCCGCAGCGCGCAAAGCTGGCGGCGGCGAGCAGCAAGAGGCGGACCGGCTGGCGGGGCTCGTCGAAGCTGACCAGCGGGCGATTGAAGGGTGGCTGGCGAGGAGGGGCATTATCCAGTCCATGTGCGTCCTCCTCCCCCTCTGCTGCCCTTCTCTTTCCATCGCCGATCTCTATGAGACGAGGGAATTCTTAGCTGACCCCGCCTGACCGCCTCCGCGCGCACCTGTTGACAGACTCTGGCACGAGCTCTCTGGCGTCGTCTATCCGCGCGAGCACAGCCTGCTTACGCTCGCCCTCCAGCGGTTCGCAAAGGACGAGGCTGTCTATGCCTCTGGCGTGCTCGATGTCTGGCGGGGGTTGGAGGAAGGGCTTGAGGACATGCCGCTCGAGTGAAAGGGGGGTCCTTCCGAGCTGTCGGCCGCTCCCCTTGGACGTGAGAGAGAAGTTCAGAAGGGACGATAAGCATGCGCATCTAATGACAGCCCGGAACGGGCGAACGGTGCCAAAGGATGGTTTCGCAAACGAAGGATGCAGCCTAGCAGGGGCAGGAGAGGTCATCTTCTTCGCATTACCTGACCGTCAGGCCCTCCCCCATCATTTCTTCGGGCGCCCGACAGGCACTCCAACCTTTCTCCGTCAGTTCAGAAAGCGTGACACCCTAGCGCTTTCACTGGACGCGCCCGTCTGACTTCACTCATCGTTTACCCCACCCGTTCTCTTCACTCTCTCTGGCCCATCTCGAGCTCGCCCGGCCCAAAGCTCATGGGCAGCAGCTCTTCGAGCGTCATCGTCTTTGTGCTCTTGCCGCTATCCTTGTCCTTGGAAACGCCAGACGAGGTGTAGTCGCCGGCGGTGTAGAGGGAGGAGATGATGACGATTGGGGTCTGAGACACGCGTCCGAGTGGGGGAGAGAAGGATCAGCACGAAGCGAAGGACAGCGAATTTGGGTAAGACGAAGCGAGAGATTGATGGAACTGGGAACAAATTAGACGGCGCAAGAGCGGAAGAAAGGAGGACGAGGACGCACGGACGGCCCGCAGAACTCGCGGATGAACTGCCGGCAGATGCCGCACGGCGAGGTGACGGGCTGGTCGACGTCCCTTGATGTCCGCCCATACATGAGCAGGCGAGCAGCAATGCGATGTCAGTCCAAAAACCGCTTGGCAGTCGCGCGATGCAGAGTCCGGCATGAACTCTGCGCGAGAGGGCCCACAAGGCAGGCGGGGAGACGAGAGGACGACGACACGCACGACGCGACGCCAATCGCGACAACCTTACGCTTGCCCTCCGACACCGCCTTGACGAGCGCTGTTCGCTCGGCACAGATCGTTCCGCCTTGTCGTTCGTGGATCCGAGGAAGGACAATTCGGTCGCAGAGGCAAGCGAGTGGCCGTGCGAGGGGGAGAGAAGGGAGGTTTGGCTATCAGCGAACACGCGCGCAGACGGCAGATCAAGCAGCAGGCAGAAGCAAGCAGGGACGGACCAAAGGAGGCGTTCTCGATGTTGGCGCCCTTGACAATCTCGCCCGAGGGCAGGAGGAGGGCTGCGCCGACGCGGAAGTGCGAGTAGGGCGAGTAAGAGCCGTCGCGGGCTGTTCAACGAGGGGGCAGGCAGGTGTCAGCTGCGAGTTCGGGCCTGGCCGTGAGAGGAAGGGAGGGGGAGAGAGCCAGGCCGGAAGGTAAGAAGGAACAGGCTGGGACCGACCGTCGAGGGCAGCCTGGATCAGGGACTCGTACTGGTCTGGGCTGATGTCGGACATGGTGTGAGGGTTGTGAGAGATGGACGTTCAGGGGAGGGCAGCAAGGACGATGGGCGTGTCGTCCTCGAACGTCGGGCTCGGCAACCCGACTCGTCCGTCCGACCTTACACGACCATCTCGCCCCATGTGAGAGGGCACCACAGACAATGGACCGCACCTACCTGACCCCAGGACTCGCAGGCTTTGGCATAGCCTTTTCGCCCTTCCTCCCAAGTCGGTCCCCTACCTGCCTTTGCTCAAGCTCACCTCGGAGAGCTGACCTTGACCCTTCCTCCCCCGGACATCCTTCCTTCCTCGTGCATCGCGGCACAGACCGCCTGGCGCTCGCCTCGTCCAGTACATCCCATATCCAGCTCTCTCCTTGCCTCTCCATCGCCTCCTGTGCTGATCGCATCCTGCGCCCGCATTCGCAGCCAACTTTGGCTTGGTCGGCAACGGCCGTGTGTCGATCCTCGCCGATGGGCCCGGCGGGCTGCAGCTCGAGCAGCAGTGAGTCCCTCAGCCTCGTCCCTGCCTTCCATGCCTCTCTGTCCTCCTTTTGCATCGCCAGAGCTCGCCTACTTGCACCTCTTGACGTCCCTGCGAAGTGTCGACTTACACGCTCCGCATTCTCTTGCCCTCTTGCCCGCCCTGCTCCTCGCACGCGCAGGTTCGAGACGAAGGACGCGGTCCACTCGGTCGCTTTCTCCGAGCTCCACCCCAATCAGGTTGTCTCAGCCGGAGGTGACGGTTCAGTCAAGCTGTGGGACGCTGGCTTGCCCGTCCGTCCCCCTCTCACCTGCCTTCCTTTCTCGCTGATGCTTCTTGACCTGTCGGAAGCAGCAGATGCGCCTGCTGACTGCGCGTCCCCTGGTCCCCGGGCTCACAGGGCAAGCCGGTCGTCAACTGGCACGAGCACAAGAAGGAGGCGACATGCGTCGACTGGAGCAACGTTCAAAAAGAGCTGCTTGCAAGCTCGTCGTGGGACGGCTCTGCCAAGCTTGTGCGTCTGCCTCCCTCCGCGCGCGCTGGCCTCTGCTCCCGACTGCCTACTCGACCCATCTCTTGCCAACGCCACAGTGCAACTCATCCTCTTCCCGGACGTTGACACTCTTCTTTCCATCGACGTATCTGCGGAGACAGTGGACACCTGATCGCCCGATGTCGCTGCACACTTTGACCGGCCGTCTGTCCCCTCCCTTCTCTCCTTGCCTCATGCGCCGCACATTACTGATACCCATCCTCTCTACCCCTTTCTTCTTGCCTCCCCCTTGCTCAATTGATTCGTTGAATTTCCCTCGGATCCACTCCCCCTTCGTCGTCTTTTTCGACTCACCGACGCGCGCGAGCAGACGATTCGCACGTCCACGCGCTCGCCTTCTCGCCCCTTTCGCCCGCCCTCATCGCTTCCTCCTCCTCGGCCGGCCTCATGCTCGTGCACGACATCCGCGCATCACCTTCCCAGCCTCAAGCCGCTCTCCGTCCATTCGGAGCAGGGGTCGAAGCCCTCTCGGTCGACTGGAACAAATACGATCAGGGTGTACTCGCGGTTGCGGGGACCGACCGATCGGTCCGGGTCGTCGATCTCCGCAGCGGCGGCGCAGGAGGTGGCGGTGGAAGAGAGGTGTCAAGGGCGGAAGGGCATGCGTTCCCGGCCAGGGCAGTGCGGTGGAATCCTTGGCGGAGGGAGGTGTTCGCGAGCGGGGGGTACGATATGACCGTCCGGCTGTGCGTCGAGCCCTTCCCCTGTTCACTCATTTCCCCTCCCCTTTCTCCTTGCTTCCACGCTGCTGCCCTTTGTGCGGCCTTGAGCAATCGCGACTGACCCTTCGCATCCCCTCCCGCCCCCTCATTGTTGGTCCAATCCTCACGCCGGTCGTCTAGGTGGTCGACCGCCTCGGGATGTCCTCAAGCAAGGCAGATTGGCCAGCACAGCCAGCACACCGAGTTTGTCTGTGGGCGTGCGTGTCCCATCTCCTCCCTTTGCTCCCTCTCTTGGCCCTCGACGTCTGTTTCTTCCCTTTAATTCTAGAGCCTGGCGTGCACGCGAGCTGCCGCTCCTACGTCCCTTAAACAGACGTCTCTGCAACCCCGCCATACTCGAACTGACGCCCCGGACCCCATCTTTCCCCTTTTGCCGTCCATCGAGGCAGTCGCTTGGTCGCTCTTCGCGTCCGTCCCTTCAACCTTGCCTTGCGTCTGCGTCCTGACTCCTTTTGTGCGAGCGCGCTTCTGACCACCCCCCCCCCCTCCCCCGATTTTACCCTCCCGCTTGCCTATCTGTCCGCATCGGCTAACTACATCATAGCGACAATCTCCTCGCCAGCTGCGGCTGGGACGGCGCCGTGCGGTTCTGGTCCCCTGCGCCTCATGCTCACCCTCTTCCGCGTCCTGCTGGAGGGTGAAGCATCGATCCGAAATGAGAGGGCACGATGCGAGGGGGGAGTGGGGGCTGGTGGAGAGGAGGGGGAGGCTCGCATGTCCCTTTCGTAGTATTCCTTCTGCGCTGCCGAAGACACGGGTGAGAGAAGAGGCAGTCGCTAGCAGTCGACTTCCATGGGTCCTATACCCTCACTCTCAGTCGGACGGCCCATGGCCTGCGAGTGCGAGGACGTCCCGCTCTCCCGACTCTCTTCCGCCTTCCGCGAGCCGAAGTGCAACGAGCTCGTCTCGCACTGCGCTTGATCAGAGCTACAATTTCAAGCCTCGAGCGACGCCAGACGACGGGTTGTATCAAGGGAGCAAGGAGCCACTGAAATGGGCCCGGGTGCGGTCGGGTGGCAGGTACAACATAGGAGAACCATGGAGGGGGGGGTGAAGCTGTGGAGATGCGAAGGTCGAGGGGGATGGATGATCACTGAAGCGGCTGGGCATCGGCTGTTGCGGATGCGAAAGTAAAGAGGGGGCGTTGATACTAAAAGGAAGGAGAGAGGATTTCACTTGCTGCTTTGCTTGTACCCTCTGACGTGCGAGCGAGCAGACCGGATGAGGAGAGGACGGGAGGGAAATTGACGTGTCAGGGCCTGCTCACTTTATCGGTGAGGGAGATCAGAGCTAGCTGCCCGGGGACGCCGAGTCCCCCATTCGAGGAGTCTCGACGTCCCCGATACGGAGAAAAGAAAAGACCGCGGAAAGGTGGAGGGCGAGGGAGGGGAGGAAGGGCGAGGGGAGGGAACAAGAGCGAGAGAAGCGCACCCCTTCTTGACATCTAACACCATCGTCCCGCAGATGGAGCACAGGCCTTTTTTGTACGCGCATGAGTGGCAGTAGATGGCTCCGTTCTGTGCGTTCGTTGAGAAGAAGCGAAGCGAGCGGCGAGAAGAGAAAGGGAGAAAGGGAGAGAGCGGTCGGGGGTGGTCCGGGCAGAGTAGGGAGGGGGGCGGCGTGCACGCGCAGCGAGTCGACAGTCACGAAGAGAGGTGAGGGTGGATGGGTTGTCAGGGAGAGAAGCAACGTGGGCAAGAGATGAAGATACGACGGGTAGAGGTCAGTCTCGACGCCTGGAGAGTTACCAGTCCTAAGGCGGTGAGGGCTTTGAGGTGGGAGATTATGGGGGAGGAGAGAGGACGGTACCTGGGCAACTGAGGACTTGCAGTCCTTGCACTTGCCTGAGTAGGTTGCGTACGGTCTGAGCGGTCGAGTGGATCAAGGGGGGGGGCATAGTCTATCAGAAGCGTGTCCTGGGAAGGGTGAGCAGGCAAGCAAGAGGAGGGGGGACGCAACGAGTAGCGCTTGGACGAGAGCAGCTTGTTCTCGCCGACCCGGCGGTTGGCCGAGGTTGACGCTTGCGTCTGTTCCGAGAGCGAAAGCGAAGGAGAGACGGGCGAGCGGTCAGTCGGTCGAGCGGGTATCGAGAGAGTCGACTGCAAGGAAGGCGGGAGGGGACAGACGGGATCCGGAGCTTGCAAGACCAAGCAAGGCCCCCAAGGAGCACAGAGGTGTCAGTTTGGCACGAGGCTTCGACTAGCACGGCAGCGAAGCGAAGGAGGAGCGAGGATATCAACTCACCTGCCAGCTTGGATGTCTTCTTTTCGCACTTTTTGCAGACCATGGCCGAGGGAGGGAGGGCCAGAGAGTGGCCGACGGAGTGAGCAACTGCGCGCGGCGGGTTGAGGTGGCGGCTTTGATGAGGAGCTCGGACTGGAGCGTTGAGCCGACGAAGGATGACGACGACGGTGCAAGGAAGGATGCGAGCGATGAGCTACAGAGAGAGAGAGAGAGAGACGATCTGATCGTGCAGATGCGACGGACCAACAAGGTCGAAAGAAGTAAGGGTCAAGGGGGGGATGATGGTTCATGGTCAAGGGCCAGCGCAACGTCGCGTCCCCTCTCGACGTCCATCTCCATCCCATCCCATCATCTCTCGACCTTCGTGCCCCGGTCGGCTCACTCGTCGTTGGCCTTGCATCGTTCCAGATCCAAGGCGACCTCACTTCCTCTCTCCCTGCCTTGCTCCGCCCTCTTCCTCCCGCGATGCCGACGACTTCAGACCCTGTCCTCCTCTACCTCTTCAACGAGTTTGCCTCGCTGAGGGCTCAGATGGCGACCATGACCCGGCAAGAGACAATCATGCTCGGCCTCTCGCTCGCCACCCCGTGCCTGCTCCTCTTGTACGGCCTGTTCCTCACCATCGTGCCCGAGCCGACCCCGTGTCGGCCAGACGAGAGGCTGTACGTCTCGCCCTCCGATCCAAAGGACCTCCTGCCGCTTCCGCCCGCGCTCGCGCCCACCGCCGGCCCAGCCCCACCCCCAGAAGTCGCACTGTCGATCGTCGTCCCGTCGTACAACGAGAAGCTGCGGCTCCCAGCGATGCTGGCCGAGGTGCACACCTTCCTCGCTGCGCCCGGGCGCACGCGGGCTGAAGCGTTCGGTGCCGGTGTCCCGACGTCCGTCTCCGGGTGGGAGGTCATCGTCGTCGACGACGGGTCCGAGGACGGGACCGACCTTGTCGCGCTCAGCGTCGGGCACGAGTGGGAGAAGCTTGGGTGGTCAGCCGTCAGCACGGCCGTCGGCCAGGGCGAGATGCGTGTCGTCAAGCTCGAGCAGAACCGCGGCAAGGGCGGTGCTGTCAAGCACGTACGTTCCTCTTTGCCTCGTCTTGCCAACACCTCTACTTGTGTTCGCTTGAGCCTGCCTTGAGACGTCAGCAAGCTTGGCTGACCAGACGATCACACCCTCTTCCAATTCGCAGGGCATCCTCCACTCGCGCGGCGCCCGCGTCCTCTTCGCAGACGCCGACGGCGCGTCCGCGTTCGCCTCCCTGTCGGCCCTCCAAGCGTCGCTCGACAGCGTCGAGATTCCCTACCCTTCCTCGGCACCAGACACTGCGCCAACGTTTTCGAATCCCAGCGAGGTGAGGGCAGAGGCGACGACGTCGGCAGTTGAGCCCCCGGCCGACGGAGCTATGAGGCAGCGCGCTCGGGGCCAGGTGAACGGCGGTGCGGCGGGCGAGGCCGAGCAGCATCGGCAGAGGGGGGAGGGGAAGGAGGGCAAGCTCGGGGTAGCAGTCGGCTCGCGCGCGCACCTCGTCTCGACCGATCTGGTCGTCAAGGTCCGCCCTCTCCCATCTCTTCTGTCTCCTCCTCACATGCGTGCGCGAAAACTTTACTGACGGTACCCTTCTCATCGCCTCCCCCCTCTCTCCCTCTGCTCGCATCGACGTGCCCGATCTGTCTGTCGGAATCCAAACGAACGAAACAGCGCTCAAAGATCCGCAATCTGCTCATGCACTCGTTCCACCTGTTTGTCCGCACCCTCGGCGTCCGGGCAATCCGCGACACCCAGTGCGGGTTTAAGGTACGTTCTTCCTCCTCTCCCCTCCTTTCATCTCCCCTCCCCTTCCCTCCCCTCCCTCTGCACTTCCTCACACTGTTCCATCGTGGATGTTTGCGCGCGAAGAAGCCAAGTCTGACGCTCGTGCCGCCTTCACCCCCTGCCTCGCCTCACCAGCTCTTCACGCGCGACGCCGCCGCCCTGCTCTTTGCCGACCTGCATCTCGAACGTTGGTCATTCGACGTCGAGCTGCTCGTCCTCGCCTCAGCCTGCACGGTCCAAGCCACCTCAACCTCGCTCGTTCGTCTTCCATCTTTTTTGTCCTCCCTTCCCCAGGCCCGGCTGCAGAGTGACGTTGACCCCTTCACCCCGCCTTCCTCCTTCGCTCCCCAGCGATCAAAAGCCTCCCCGATCCCCGTCTCAGAGACTCCGATCGACTGGACCGAGATCCCGGGGTCCAAGATCTCCTTGATCTGGGATTCGGTCGGGATGGCGCGCGACCTGGTCGTCCTTCGGCTCTGCCTCGGCGTCGGAAAGTGGGGCGTGCCGCGGATTGTGCTCGAGCGCGAGCAGAAGCGAGCCTAAGAGACGGTCAGACGCGATGTCGAACATCGACGACGACGACGACTACAAAAGGTGTCATAAAGGATCTCTGGGTGGACCTACGGTCAGATGGGCGAGCAAGCGCGAGGCTGCACCAGGGGATGCGAGCATACAGGAAGGAACAGGCGAACGGTCCGGATAGCGAAAGCAGACTAAGTAAGGGAAGGTCGCAAGACCAGACAAAGGTGGGACGCGGCCAGATCTGGACAGAGCGGAGGACATGGAGGTGGTCTAGAAACAGGAGAAAGAAAAGTGTTCGAGGTTCGGGGCAGGAGGGGAGAGGAGGAGACAGGGAAAGCCAAGCAACAGGCTAGGCGGCCCGCTTGTCGGCCTCGGCGCCGTCGAGCTCGTGCGCACGCCACTCTTTCTCGAGCATCGGGCTGGACACGCCCTGCACAAGGTCAGTATACGGCACCACCTGGGGCTGAGCCGCGTTGAGCGCGTGCTCCTCGTCCGTCGGCGGTCCGCCCCCAGTCGTGCTGCTGGCGCCGCCGTCTTTGCTGACGACCGAGCTGCCGGACGGCCGGAAGCCAAAGTCGTCCGAGGTCTTGGCGTGCAGCGGGATCGACTTCATCAGGAGCGAGACGAAGAAGCCTGCGCCGGCAATCGGGATGCAGACGCGCCCTTTGAGGAAGAAAGGGAGAGGAAAGAGGTCAGTCAGCACGAGCGTCGCTTGGGACAGCCAGGCAAGAAGGAGAGGAAGCAAAGCTGGGAGGGCACGGACAGAGCAGTTGGAGCGAGTCGGCAAAGGCCGTCTTGACCTCCTGCGCGAGAACCGGGTCCTGGATGCTCTTGATCGTCGGGATGACAGCGTAGATAATTTCGAGGCCCTCGGGGAACTGGGCGAGATAGTCGGCCGGGAGGCGCTTTCCGAGCTCGTTTTGGAGCACGGTCGAGCCGATCTTGAGATTGGCACAAGATAGAGGGGGGGGGGGGAGGGGATAAGCATGCGTTGAGCAGGTGAAGAAAGAGAAAGGAAGACGAGAGCTGGCCGGAAGAGTGCGCACGGTGACACCCCAGACCTGACCAAACGTGCGGACCTGGAGACAACAAGGGGGGTCAGGCGAATCAGCCTGCGGGCCGGCACAAAGAGAGAGGGCGCGCTCGGGCCTCACAAACGTGAAGAAGCTGAGTGCGTGCGCCGTCTTGCTCGTTGGCAGGCTCGCGAGGATCGGGAACTGGGGTGCGGCGTAGAGCAGGCCCATGCCGGCCGAGACGACGATCTGGTAGCCGACCCAGTCCTGCTTTGGCGAGTTGACCTGCGGTCAGCGGGAACCAGCGCGAACGGGCGCAGGGGGGGGGGGGCCGGGGGGAGTCAGCGTCGGCAGCCGCCCATGAAGGGGGGGGGGGGGTGGACGGAGGCACAGAGGAGTTAAAGAGGGCACGTACGTCCATGAGGCTCATAACGGCCATCCCGCCCGTCGTCAACAGCCCTGCCGACCCAGCCGACCGCACAACCCAGCACCCAACCCAAAGTCAGCGCAAGATTCCGAAGCAACAAGACATGACGATGAGGCTCGAAGGGGGAAAGATAGAAGGAAAGAACGAAAGAAAGAAGAAACGGACAGCCGACGTAGTTGTGGATCCGGTACGTCTGGGCGATGGTGATCCACAGCCCGCAGACGATGGCGGCGGCCGCGATGGTGAAGACGGTCGGGAACAGGTCGATACCCGATTCCTGCAGCGGGCGCGCGCGAGCCGGAGGAGGACGGAGCACAGCTCGTTAGCGTTGATTAGTCTTGAGCGCTCGAGGGTCGAGAGAGGGCAGGGTGGGGGGAGGGAGGCGACGGACTGTAGGTCCGGTGCCAAGGACGGCCTGGAAGAAGACGGGCAGATAAAACACCTGGGCGACAACGATGATGGCGTGCAGGAACGTTGCGATGTATCCGCTGAGGGCACTCCGGTTGGCGAGCAGCTCGAACGGGACCGTCGGCTCCTTGACGTGGTTTCTGCCGACGAGCAAGCCATGTGAGGGAGGGGTCGAGGCGTCAGGCTTGAGCGACGACCGCGCAAGGGCAGCGAGAGAGGGGAGGCGGTCAAAAGGACCCACGCCTGGAACCAGAACGAGAATCCGAGGCCAACGAGGCCGACCGCGAGGGGAGTGATGACGCGCCAGCTCGACCAAGGGTACGTGACGCCTCCCCAGGTCAAGGCGAGGATTGTCGAGGTCGAGGACCCAATGAGGAGTGCGTTACCGCTGTTCCCATCCCGAGGACGGCCGCGAGAGAGGCACACGAGGGAGCATGATCAGTTGTCGGGCCAGCTAGCACGCGGGAGCGAAGGCAGACAGCCCAACGCCAAGACCGGGAGAGAGGACGAACAGCCAGTCCATCCTCTGGAGCTTCTCGCGCAGCGTCTCCTGCGGCACCCGTAGGCGCATGAAAAGGAGGACGAAGACTGGTGTTGTCGAGGGAGGGGAGGGGGCGGGAAGAAAGGGGAAGGCGAACAATCAGCGATTGAGCGTCCTCGTGCGCCGCCTTACAGCGAGGGTAGAGAGGAGCGGGCAGGGCCAAAACGGCACGAGCGAAGCGCTCAAGACCGAAACAGAAGGCCGCACCGAGCGAGACGGCCGACAGCGGGACATTCATGTAAAACAGCCAGCGCCAGGTTGCGTGCTCGCTGAGCGCGCCTCCGATCGGCGGGCCTTGCGTCCCCAGCCGAGCGAGGCAAGAGAGGGGGGGGGGGAGCGACAGGCGGGCGTTAGGTTCCAAAGTGATTGCAATGCGAGCGGTACTGCAGGGGTCATGCGCGCGCGGAAGGAAGCAGGAGAGGAAGCAAAGCGAGGGAGACAGAGTGAGGGAGGGGCCAAACGAAGCCGACGCACCGAGGGCCGAGGCGATCGCCCACGTCGCGCCCAGGTAACCGAGGAAGATGCCTCGCTCCTTGAGCGGGACTGTCCAAAAGCGCCATGCCGCCGCCGTCGTGTCAGCAAGCGCGAGGGGAGTGCAAGAGCCGGCAAGGGAGGGGGGGAGATATCAGGGAGGGCAACCCCACGACAAAAGAAGATGCCTCGCGCGAATGCCACGCACCGAGGTCCCCAATGATGATCTCGCTCAAGCTCAGGATCCCCCCGCACCCGACGCCCTGGACCGCCCGGCTCGCAATCAGCATCGTCATGGACTGGCTTGCGCCGCACAGGGCTGAGCCGACGGCAAAGATGACGATGGCGGCAACGAGGACGGCGCGGCGGCCAAAGATCTGGGCAAGGCCGCCGGACCAGGGGAGGAAGGCGGTCGAGGTCAAGCCGTCTAGCAGGAGAGAGAGAGAGAGAGAGAGAGAGGAAGAGGTCGAGTGAAGATCGTGAGGCGGAGCCGAGTGACGGCGGGCGGAGCGTCAGCGCGAGCGGCGTCTGGAGCAGGGGGGCGCGCGAGGGTTGGACAAGGGAGAAAGGAGGCGAGACGAACAAGACGAGCCGCTAGCGAAGGGGCGGGCAGAGTCCGAGAAGAGGAAGGCAAGTCAGACGAGAGAGGCCCATTGCGCACGCGTCCTCGCTTGCAGATGGTGAGCCAGGAGGGAACGAGGGAAAACACGACGCACATCCACGTAAACTCGGTCCCGTTGAGCGCGTTGACGATGACGGGCGCGGCGGTCGAGATGGCCGTCTTGTTCCGTGCAGCACGACCCGGACCCAAGCGGGCGCGCGAGTGACAGAGAACACACGAGATAGGAAGGTAGGCGAGAGGGAGAGTGAAAGGTGTGAGAAAGCATGGGGAGCGTCAGACGACGTCCCGAGCAGAGCGGCATGCACGCGTCGGAAGGCGGGAGAGGCGAGTCGACTCGAGGGAGGGACGACTCCAACGCACCATGTCGAGCGCGGCGATGAACGTCGAGAGCAAGATGGACAGGAACACCATCCAGAAGCGCCAGTCGCGTCCGCCGCCGCCGCCAAAGCGGTTGGCCGGCTTGACGTGCGGGTCAGCCACGGGGGGCGTGTCGTTGAGCTCGACGACGACGTTGGTGGCCGACGACGACGACCAGCTCGGGGGGAGGGCCGGCGCCTCGGCCGGCTGCTGCTTGTCGATGGAGGCGGCAGCTCTGACGGGCATGGTGTCGGATAGCTGTCGTAGGTGTCGGTGAGAGGCAAAGGACTCTGGGGAGGAGGGCGGGTGAGAGGAGGCAACGAGCGAGGCGAGCGAGGTCGACTGATGTAGGTCTGGGGAAGGCAAGGCGTAGGGCATCCGAGGGGGGCGGAGCGAGCCAGACGACGAGCGTGTCGAGGCCGGGCGAGCAGGAGAGCCGGGCAAGGCGGCGGCGGGGGCGACCAAGGGTGGTGCTGCTGCCGAGCCAGGCGGGGGTGTTGTTGTGGCCGACCGAGGCGGCTGAGCAGGATCGAGGTCGACGAGCGGGGCAGGAGGGTGTTGGTCGAGGTTGACGCGGGCCATGACGAAGTGCCCGAGCGAGGAGTTCAGAGTGTCCGAGAGTGTAGCTCCCGATGGGGTCGAGGAGGTAGGGAGGGGATGGGATAGGTAGGTCGACGGGAAGGAAGCAAGCAAGCAAGTCGTGTCGGATCCTGTCGGACCTCAAACCCTAATCTCATCTCCTCGGAGCCCCCCGGCCCGCTAAACAGCCCGCACTTCATGCATGCACAGAGATATCAACTCCCCACTCATCCTCGTTGCCGTCCTCCGGGCCTGGCACAGCAGCAGCACAGCGACAGGCACAGCTCGACTCACAAGAAAACAAAAGCAGAGTGGAAAACAAAACGAATGTGCTCGATAACTGGATTGAACAGTTGACCTCAGCATTGCGTTCCAAGTACGAGTGCCGCGCTCTACCACTGAGCTAAACGAGCTTCGATGTTGAGTTATCAGTAGTAGTTACAGACTGATCTCGATCCGACGTCTGCCTCTCTCGTCTCTGGTCTCGCTGTCGAGCAGTCTCTCAGTCAGAGGGGCGCATACACCCGACATACAGCCAGCATACACACATCAGGAGGTACGGCCTTCCTTCGCTGACCTGCCCCACCTCTCAGCCAGACGCACCCGACACCCCTCCCCTCTCGGTCGTCTTCCTCCGAGCTCCCGTCGTCCCTTCCTCGACTAGCCACCTGCCGTTGCTCTCGTCTTACCTCGCCCATTCTCCCAGCGCACTCGAACCTCGGCCGCTGCTCTTCCTGCCTGCTGCCCTCACGAGGGGCCCCTGGCTGCTGTCCCTCGCCGCGCGCGGCCAGCCAGCCAGCCGAGAGCACTAGCTGACCGGCCCTCAGCTCGCCTCCCCACGTCCTTGCAAGGTCTCGCGCAGCCAGCCAGCCAGCCCTTCCTAGCCTTCCCTCCCTCGTCGCCGCCGCTTCGTGGTCCTCCTGCTCGCCGTCCCCTCCTGCCCGCTCGCAACCCACGGGATGGGCGCTCTCTCGATCCTCTCGGGCATCGGCATGGGTCCGTCTCCCACCCCTCCGCTACCCAATCTCTCCCTCGCCTCTCAGCTGACACCCCTCCCTCCCTCCCTCTATCACTCACTCAACCAAGCCCTCGGGCCGCCATGCATCTACCTCGGCCAAGTCTACTCCATCTACACGCGCAAGGACAGCACCGGCTTCTCGCCAGACGTCTGCGCCGTCCTGCTCGTCGCCAACGTCTGCCGCTGCGTCTTTTGGCTCGGTCCGTGCTCGTTCACCCGGGGGCCGCCGCGCGCGCACGCGAGAGCGAGGCGACAAGGTGAAAAGGCTGACCACGTCTCACCCTGCTTTGCCTCCCCCCTCCTCCCACCCTCGTTCGCGCCATAGGCAAGCGATTCGAAACGCGTTCGTCCCCACCCCTCCCCCCCCCCCGCCCCTTCTCTAACTCTGCCCTCCCTCCTGTCGCTGCCTTCCTTGTTCAGCCCTGCGTCTTCCCCGCTGACACCTCGCCCCCCCCCCTGTCCTCCCGCGCACCACGACCCCAGCGCTCCTCTTCCAATCCCTCGCTCTGATCCTCTCGATGCTCGGCCTCCAATTCCTCCTGCTCGAGTACAAGCGGCCCTCCTCCCCTTCCGATCCACCACGCCAACGCCGGCCGTTCAACTTCTGGCAGTGGTCCGTGTTCCGCTCCCGTCCTTGCCCCCACCCTCGTTTTCGTCCTCCCCTTCGGCCGCGTCCGCTGACCGAGCCGGCGACGATGGCCGGGGAACAACAGGGAGTCGTACGGCTCGTACGTCGAATTTCTCGCCGCGCTCATCGTCGGCCTCTGCCTGGCGTACGTCTGCCTCGGCTCGTTTGGGTGGTTCGTCGACGCGCTCGGATTCGTCGGTGCGTTCGTCTGCTCCTCTCTTTCACTCCTTGCTTCCCCCCCCCCCACACCATCACACACACGCACACACCTCGGCCTCCTTTCCTGCCGATCAGCTCGGCTCGGATCAAGGCCGCAGTCGACACTTGGGAGCCTGGCTGCCCCCCCCCCCCCCTGTGCGGGCATTTGAAGAGCGCCAAGTTGAAAGCTGATGGTCGACGCGCACAATCCTTTCGTTCCCCCCCCTTTCCCCTCCTCCCCAAAAAAGCCCTCGGGATCGAATCCCAGCTGCCCACCCCACAGGTCATCAGCAACTTTCGTCGCCGGTCGACCGCAGGGCTGCAGCTGACGACGATCGCTGGTCGGTCCCCTCACCCCTCCTCCTCCTCCTCCTCGATCCATCTTCCCCTGTGATCGTTGCGCGTTTGGCAATTGGAAAGCTGACGGGAGGTGGGGTGTCCGGGTCTGGGCGAGCAGGTTGGCTAGGAGGCGACATCTACAAGTGCGTCCGCACTCACGCTGTCCGCGGTCTCCCACTCTCCCGTCTGATTGCCGGGGCCGCTTGGGCGCCGCCGCCGCCGCCCCCCCCCCTCTTCCGTACACACCCTTCTGGAAGGAGAAATCTCGTTCGCTGACTCGATTGACTTCTGCGCTCGCTTGCTCGACCGACCCTGCCCCGTCCTCAGGACGATCTACTTCTGTCCGTCCCTCCCCTCTCTCTCGTCTCTCCTCTTCCCTTCCGGGTGTTTTCCGCTCGCTTTCGCTCGCTCATCCAGACTGAGACCTCAACCTTGACTTCCCACCCTGCCCGCTGGCTCGCCATGCCAGACCTACGCGCCTCTCCCTCGCAGTTCATCATATGCTCGCTGGTCACCGTCACGCTCGACCTGGGTGCGTTTCTCTCGCTCCTTCCCTCGCCAAACCCTCTCGACCCTTCTCCACCTCTCCGACCCCACCTGCACTTCACCCTTAGTCTCATCGCTCAGTTTCACCTGGCCGCCGCGCGCCGATCCACGTTGTTCTCGGCCCTTCTTGGTTGCTGACCCGCTTGCTCGTACCTTACGTGCCGCGCCCCCCGCCCCCGCCCTTCCCGTTCACGAACAGTCATCGTCGGCCAGCGCCTATTCTACGGAGCAGACGAGAAACCTGCGTCTCCCTCTCCGTCCGGCGGCGCGATGGAGGCCGCAGAGGAGGAGGAAGCAGAGGGGCTGGAGGCAGGTCGGGCGAGCCCTCGGGAGGGGGGGGCCAGCGGGGAGGGGGAACGAGGAGGGTTGATGCGGGACGTCGATGGGCGATGAGCGGCCAGAGTGAAGGAGAGAACGCGGCATATTGAAGAGGCGGGTGTGACGATCTCATCGCCCTGGTCGTCGTCGTTGAGAGCATGGCGAGGACAGAGGAACCGGGGTGGGGGGGGGGGTCAAAAGGGGCTGCGACGCGCGCTCTCTCCCGCCCGGAGTTCGGCGCAACGGAATAGGCCGACCGCGCCGACGACGCGTCGGTTCCGTCCCATCGTTGAGCCCTTGAAAAGGGCGGCGACCCCGCCCACACCCCTCCATCTCTCCCTGTCACCCCCATCTCTCCGTCCTTATACAGCTGCCCAACATGACCCTCCCTACCGGTTCGCGGTCCTTGCCCTCGTCGGCCCATCTAGCCTCCCTGACCTCCGCTTCCCTTTGCCTGCAGGTATCTTCGTCCCGACCCTTTGCTTCTTCCAGCCGACCGCCTCGCAGCAGCTCGACCTCGCAACGATCGGCTCGCACGCGGTCCACCTCGCAAAGGCCGGCGTGGCAGGCCTGACAGTGCACGGGACGACGGGCGAGCCTGCGCTCCTGTCGCGCGAGGAGCGAAGGGCCGTGTTGACGACAACGCGCAAGGCGCTCGACGACGCTGGTTTTGGAGCGCTGCCCATCGTCGCCGGCTGCGGCGTCTCATCGACGTTCGTTCACATTCTGCTTATCCTTCAGCTCCCTTCTTCGTCTCGCCCGTCGTCAACTAGCTGACGGCCGCCTGAACCGCCTGCTTGGCCGCCCACTGACGATAGATGGGAGACGATCGAGCTGTGCATCGAGGCCCACTCGCTCGGGGCAAACTATGCGCTCGTCGTCGCGCCAGGCTACTATCGGGGGCTCATGTCAGACGCCGTTCTTGAGCAGTACTTCACCGAGGTCAGCCTTGTCCCTCCTTGCCCTCCGTCCACTCGACTGGAACCCAGTCAAAGCTGATCCCCGCGCCTCGTCGACAGGTCGCAGACGCTTCGCCCCTTCCCATCATGCTGTACAATTTTCCGGGCATCTCGAACGGGATCGACCTCGACGTCGGCCTGATCGGCCGGCTCGCTGAGCATCCCAACATCGTTGGCATCAAGCTGTCGTGCGGGTCCGTCGGGAAAGCCGTTGCGTCCCGCCTTTCCTTCCACCCTTCCTTTCGCTGCGCTCCTCCGCCCGCGCTGACAGCCTCTCTCCCTACCTAACCCCTGCACGATCTCCCTCGCTCCCGTCAGGCCTGTCTAACGGCCCTTTTCCCTCCAGACCAGTTCGCAGTGTACGGCGGGTTGGCAGACACGATCTTGCACGGCCTTTCAGGCTCGTCGACCCTCGGCGCCGTCTCGGGCCTCGCAAACGTCACGCCGCGGGCGTGCGTGCGGGTCGTCGAGCTCTTCAAAGCGGGCAAAGCTGACGAGGCGAGGAAGCTGCAAGGGGCCGTCAGCCTGGCCGGACGGGTCGAGCTCAAGGGCGGCATCCCTGGGATGCGTGTCAGTCCTGCAGCGACTTTGTCGCCTCCTTCTTCCCACCTTGAGGAACGCTGACGCCCCTCTGACCCACCACTCGCTTTCGCGCTTTCTTGATCTTGCTCGGGCCGATTGATCAGTACGCCGTCGAGCGGTACCTAGGCTATGGCGGTGTCTCGCGCCGTCCCCTGCCGCCGCCGTCAGAGCAGGTCGGTCTTGCCCGCCTCCCTCCTCCCTCCTCGCCAGAGACCGACCGACAGCTTGCTCTCTCGTATCTGCCTGCTTACCTTGCTCTTTCCCTCCCCTTTCCGGTGCGTTTTGGGCCCCCACAGCTCAAGCAGTCCGTCGAGGAATGGGTCGGCCCGCTTTGGGAGATTGAGCAGTCGCTCGCCTAATTGGCCTGGTTGGTCCGAACCGCGCGGGCGGGGGGGGGGGGAGGAGGCGGAGGTGTAGGAGGAGGAGGTGAAGCAGGTGGAGAGGAGAGCGAGGCCTGAGGTCTGGGTCGCTCGCTGAACAGACCAGGGGTAGAGAGTGCAGATGGTGGGTAAAGGGAAAGGAGGAGAGGCAAGCTCATGACATCTGCGCAGATCGCTCGTCCCTGCCAGAGGGAGGAGTCACGACCCTGAGATGCGCGCACGCCCGCGCCGCCAGGGCGAGGTGTGCAACCGATGCGGCTGGAGGAGGAATTCGCCGCCAGGGCGCTCCTGTCGAGAAGTAAGGTGAGAGGGAGAGGGTCTCCGCGCGCAGGGGAGTGGGGGGGCTTAGGCCTTGGTGTAGAGCTGGACGTACGCCACCTCCCAGTAGGCAGACTCGAACGCCGAGCCGACGTTCTTGACGTACTCGTCGCAGGTCTGTCCGGATCACAAGAGGATGCAGCGAGGCGAGTTAGGCAAGCGCGTACATCGAGCAGAAAATCATGTGCTCTGACAGAGAAGAGGGAAGGAACGCACAGAGTAGCCCGTCTTGGCCGCACACGACTCGGTCTCACCTGCAGCCGTGTTTGCGTAGGACCAGACCGAGTCGGAGCCGGCCCAGTCGCCGCAGAACGTGTTCTGTGCCGCGCATGCACCCGCACAGGCCCGTTTGGGGTCAGCTGCAGAGCGACGAGGGCAAAGAGCTGGGCCGGCAGAGGCGAAAGGAGACGGACGGTGAAGACGGCATTCATGTTTGAGAAGAACGTGTCGGGGTTGCAGTCGTCCGAGACAAATCGAGCCTGCGGTGTGCCCCAGGACGAGGGGTCGGGCGAGTTTGACGAGATGTCTGAAGGGATGCTGCTGCGGGGCCAGTGCCAGACGGTCACGCCGTCCGTGTCGAGCGTCACTGAGTGCGTAGCGAAAGATCTATGAGCGAAAGATCAACATAGCGAGGAGGGAAGGGGAAGGGGAAGGGGCGAACTGGCGTAAACGCCCCCGCCGGCATTGTTGAAGCCCTCGCCGTAGACATTGGTCGCGTTGAGCGGCGTTCGCTCGCCGCAGCCCTGCATCAGGCGCGCGCAAGAGACTCGAAGTCAGCTTCCCAAGTTTCGTTTGGGCCAGAGATGCGATTACGACAGTGGTGCAGAGCAGGGCGCCGTACCTGGTTGGACGTATCGGCAGACGAGCAATCAGTGTTGGTGAACGAGCCCGTCGTCAGGGACGACAGGGCGTCGATCGAGTCGGACGGCAGCGTGCAGCCGGGCGAGGTGTGGACGGAAACCTGGTTAGCCGTAAACTGGTTGACGCCCTCCATGATGTCGATCTCGCCGCCAGCGGGCTGAAAGTCGCAAGAGGTCAGCACAAGTTCAAAGGGGAGCCTCTGCATAAGCAAGGGGCGGAAGAACGCACCCACGTGCCGTCGCCAAGCGCCCAGAAGGCCGGCCAGGTGCCGCAGCCGGTCGGCATGTGGACGGCGTCGATGACGAGGAGCGAGCCCGTGTTGAATGACCAGGTCGAACTGATGCGGACAGCCTGACGGCCGTACGACGTCGTCTCGGTCGGCCAGTCGACGGCCATGATCGCGTGCGACTGCGGGTTGATGGCGATGAGGTTCTCTTCGGTCTGGGCGTCCCGGTAGAGATGGCACGCGGGTCAGCCAAAATCCAGAGCGACATTCGAGGTATACAGAAGCAGGACCCACCGCGGTGGCCTTGCTGACGTACTCAACCTGGATGGCGAGTATGTGAGGAGGAGCCCAAAGCGATCAGCGACCCAACCGACGTGCTTGATTTCTGTCTCGAAGCGCGCGGGCGCGCTCGAGCGGTCGAGGAGGCAGCCAAACATGAGCGTGAACTAACGGCGCCGTTGGTCGGGTCGTCGCCGGTGTAGAACTGAGCTCGGCAGGAGCAAAGGGAAAATCAAGCAGCTGTCAGCCGTCCGACTCGCGCTCTCTAGCGGAAGGGCAGAGGGGCGGCGACAGAGACTCACATTCCAGTCGTCGAAGAAGGTAGAGCCGTTGCTCGACTGGCTCAGCACCCAAGAGCTCCGCTTCTTGGGCTCGGTTGGCGTGCGCCGGCCCTGCGATCGGTGCGCACCCGAACGCTTAAACGCATGCGGCTTGGCCGCGGAGAGGGAGGCCGAGAGAAGGAGGGAAGCCGTGGCCAGCACAGGCAGGGAGGTCGAGAAGAGCATGGCTGGGAAGGGAGGGGAGCTGGGAGGGGAGGGGGGAGGGGCTGGCTGAGGAAGGAGAGCGGATGGGCGAGGAGGGGGCGGGGAGGAAGAGCCTGCAAGAGGAAGACGGAAAGGATAGAGAACGAGAGAAGCACAGCTTTGACAGGAGGGGAAGAGTAAGGGAGGAAGGCTAGGTCCTTATATACCTGGGGACCGTCGCTTCCTCTCCCCTGACCACGCCGCAGACCTGGCCACCGCGGGCAGCCGCAGTCCGCCCCCTCTCCTCGACGAACCCCCAGGACGAGCCCTTCGTGCAGACAAGATATTGAGAGCAGTTGCCTAAGGTCGATTAGCGATCCGGCAGCTCTGCAGCGCTGATCGAGGACACGCCCGTTGGAGCGCTGGCAGGATCGTCGTGAGCTGCCGGCCGCATGGGGTGACAGCAAGAACGCGGGGCGCCAGGCGCCAGGTGGCCGGTTCCGAAGCAATACGAGGCAGCGGCGGGCAGGCAGAACGATCAGATCAGAACGGTGATCGTCAGCTTGTGGGCGCTTGAGGCGAAGCCAGTCGTCAAGGAACGGGTAAGGATGGTGGTGGTGGTCAGGAGGGAAAGAAGGGTGCTTGAGCTCGGCTCACAGCGGAACCAAGAGGCCCAAGTCGGATTGCGTGCGCCGCGGTGGAACGTCGTTGACAACCTCTTAATATAAAAAAGGTCGCGCGGAGGCAAAAGCCCCGGCGCGCCGGAGACAACAGGTCGCGCGGGAGTGCAGCCCCGCGCGCCGAACTAACTAAGTACAGAATTGCCACGGCAAGGAGAGCGAGACGAGA
>MVAK01000187.1:0-20481 GCA_014825535.1 Cystofilobasidium bisporidii
CCCAGGAGAGAAGGAGCCGAGTCACGAGTGGGGCTGAGATGAGGGAGAGACCAAGGAGAGAGACAAGAGAAGGAAAGGCTAGGACAGTGACGATGTGACGGGCGTAAGGCCCTATTTACAACACGGGGCAGGCGATGACGCGTGACGACCGGTCGCCCTTTCGCAGCGTCGACGGCCAGAGCTTCCTTGCCTTGCTCTCCCAACCCCCACCTCCTCGTGCCTCACCCCTACACACCAACTTCGCTCCCAGTGTCTTTCCCGCAGTTAGCTCCTACACCATGTCCGCCAACACCACTCGTCAGCGCAAGACGCCTGCCAAAGTCGACTCGGACGGCGTCGATCACAACCGAGCCGACCCGCAGGGCAAGGCCATCAAGCAGACGCCGCTGACCAAGTGTGCGTCCTGCGTCGCCCTCCTGCTCTCCTGTGCCGAAGGTATGTCACTCACCGCTACTCCCGACAGTTACTGGCCGGCTCGTGCTCGCCGGTATTGCATTTAGCGCGTTCTACGTCTGGTGAGATCCGCCTGGCCCGTGCCGCATTGGTCGTCGCCATCCCCGCAGTGCTGACCGCTCGTCACCTTTCGTGCACCGACAGGCACCTCTCGATGCAGTCTGCTGAGGTCGGAGGATGGTGGAACCTCCTGACCGGTCACAAGCCGTTGTCGACGCCGATTGCCCAGGTACGCCACCTCTGATGACCGTCCGTTTCCCACGCTCAAGCAACGACCAGTCACTGACTGCTGAGCCCGCCCCTTTGCCTTGACCTGTGCAGCAAAAGGCCGCCATGTCTGCATCTTCCGCATCCGCTGGTGCCGCCCATGCGACTGCTACCTCTGGAGCAGGCGCGCAGGACTCAGTCGAGGCGCAGATCCTCAAGCTCGCCGGCTCGCTCGGCGTCAAGTGCGTTCCGTCACCCCCCAGAGCATCCATCCCACGACCTCGATGCCAGTGTTCCAGGTCACAAGAGCTGACACTGGGGCTCGTGGTCTTTCTCGCCTTCTTCCATCAGGCCCCGCCAGTTGACCGAGGCCATCGCACCTCTGCTGTCGCCGACGATCCTCTCTGCGACCGACCCGGCCATCCACTCTGACCTGACTGAGGAAGACGAGGTCGCAGCAGCCGAGGCGGCCCAGTCGGCGGCCGAAAACGAGCACACGGGCGTGACTGGCGCCGTCGCCGGCGTTGTTGGCGGTGTCGGCTCCCTCGTCGACGCGCTTGCCGACTAAGTGCGCGCATGCCCATGGGCCGCTCAGGCCGGATGGCGGCGGGAAACGGGCGAAAGTCGTTGTTCGATCTTGTGAGCGTGCTCGAGTAGTGGAACCAAGGCGATACCTAACTGTATCCAAGCCTTGTCTGTTGCTGTCGTTCGAAAAGTGCTCCTTCGCGATGTCCCTCCTCGACCGCGCCGCTCTCGACGATGGCTCCTTCATAAGGTGACAGACATGCACGCCTTGCTGGTCACTCCTGCTTCTCTGACATGAATGGGCGTGAACAGAGCATGCTAGCGAGATCGGGCGTCGCAGACAAATGACACGTCTCTGTCTTCTGAATCTGAAGTTCCCACGCCGCGTGGGCGTCGGCGTCGCCCGAGCTGGCTCACCAACGACCTCGTGGTCCCCTTCCATCAGCCTAATCTCCATGCTAGGCGAGGCTGGGCGAGAGGCCATCGAGGGCAAGCCGTTCGCTTCGCGATTCTCCTGACTACCATCCTCTCTCCTGGCCAAAGACCCCCTATCCTCACTCCACGATGTCGCTCCCGCCGCCCTACCAGCCGGACGACAAGCACGCCGCCAGCGGTTTACCCCATCACCACGCAGGCCGACGCACGACCAAGACGCTCAAGCGCGTACTCGTCGGCTCGCTCGCCGTCGTCGGCGGCTTGCACCTGGCCGGCCTGACGGTCAGTGGGACCAGCGAGGCTGGTGCGCCCTTCGCTTGACCTTCTGAGGGCAGCACGTCGATGAAGCTGGACCCCCGAGCTGACCTTGCGTTCGCGTGTCTGTCTCTGCGATCCTGTGCCGCGCTGCAGCACCCCAGCCACTCGACGCAGCCGCTTTGTCGGCTGGCCTGTCTTACTGCGAAGCCTTGTACGCTCCCAAGCCGTCGTTCGGCAACAGACTCGAGTGCGTTCGGCCTCCTTTTGCTGCGTGCGATCCGATGTCGGAAGCTGGGCTCCTTCTGACGCCTGCGCTTCCCCTTTCTTCGCCGCCTCCCTGTGCCGCCAGAGTCGCCAACGAGCGCGCCGACCCGAACGAGCCCGCCTACCTGCTCCGCAACGCGACCATCTGGACTGGCACTGGCGGTGAGCGCCTCTTCAGCCCCTGGCCTGTTGATCGTGCCCGCTGGCTGTCGGCTGACGTCGGCTTGCTGCCCCGCCCTTCCCTCGGCAGAGGTCATCGAGGGCGGCGACGTGCTCGTCAGGGACGGCCTCATTGAGCGTGTCGCGCGCAAGACGGGAAAGATCAGCGTCGGTAAGGACGTCGAGGTCATTGACGTCGGCGGAAAGTGGCTCACGCCCGGTGCGTAATACTTCCCGCCTGGCGGCCGAAGCTGGCCACGCCCGGCCTCGCGTCCCTTCGACAGAGAAGCTGACCCGGACATGGCCCGCACCATTGCAGGCATCGTCGATCTTCACTCGCACATGGTGCGCCTTCATTGCATCTCTCTGTTAGCGGAATCGCCCGTTCGTTTTCCTGTCCCGCCATCTTACCCCATCGTACCCCTCCTTGTCGATGTCAGGGCGTCTATGCGGCGCCCAGCCTGTCCGGCAACGCTGACGGCAACTCGGTCAAGTCGCCCATCCTCCCCTACCTGCGCTCGCTCGATGGCTTCAGCACGGCCGATCTCGCCTTCAAGAACTCAATTGCGGGCGGCATCACCTCAATGCAGGTACTGCCTGGCTCTGCCAACAATATCGGCGGTGAAGCATTCTTCTTCAAGCCACGCGTCATCCCGGGTGGTTCGCCCTCCGACATGGTGCTCGAGCCGCCGTTCGAGTTTGACGGAAACGGCACGACCCGTATTGGCGGGCGCTCGCGCAGAAGCAAGCATGCGCAGGGTGAGAACATCAAGCGCGTCCACTCGAGCACCCGCACGGACCAGGGTTACTGGTTCCGCCAGGCGTACGAGTCGGGCCGCAAGCAAATGATCAAGGAGGACGCCTGGTGCGCCAAGGGTGCGGAAAAGTGAGCAGGCCTCTTCCTATCTTCAATCTCAAATTCTGCACATGCTTCATTGACTGACTTTGCTTGCTCTCGCAGCACCGAGCCCTTCCCTGTCGATCTTCAGTGGGAGATGCTCGCCGATACGATCCGTGGCAACGTTAAGGTCAACGTCCACTCGTACCAGGTTCGTCTCTTGTTCGCTGCCCTAGCCGCTTTGCGCACACAATATTCTCTTCTGACGCGCCTCGCTTGTCCCCCGTAGTCGGTTGACTTTGACCTCATGGCCCGCCTCACAAACGAGTTCAAGTTCCACGTTGCCGCCATCCATCATGCACACGAAGTCAGTCTGACGGGTTGCTCAAGCCAAGGCGCGCCAATTTGCTGATCACCTCAACATCCCCAATCTTTTCAGGCCTATCTCGTTCCCGACCTGCTGAAGAAGTATTACGGGGGCGCGCCGGCTGTCGCTCAATTCGCGACGAGCTCCCGCTACAAGTGGGAATCGTGGCGCGGCTCCGAGTACGCGCCCAAGATCCTTGCTGACAACGGCATCGTCAACGTCATGAAGAGCGACCACCCGGTTCTCGACTCGTGCGTCCGCTCGATTCGACATGCGATTGACTCCCTGCTGATGTTGCGCTGACTCTACCTTCTATCTTCCTGCAGGCGCTACCTCATGTGGGAGGCTGCGCAGGCCCACCACTGGGGCCTCAACTGGACGCTCGCGATGGACTCGGTGTTCAGCGCGCCGGCGAAGGCCGCCGGCCTCGATCACCGAATCGGATACGCCGTCGAGGGCCACGACGCCGACCTCGTCATCTGGGTGGGTCTCTGCTGCTCCTATCGCTTCATCAGCATCCGCCTCTGTGCTGACCGGCTCTCCTTCTCAATCCCGCCGTCTCAGGACGCGATGCCGCTCTCGCTCGGCGCGACCCCAGCGCAGGTTTTCATCGACGGTGTCAAGCAGCTTGACCACCCCCACGTCGTCGCGAAGCCCAAGCAGCAGTCGATCCCCGCCGCGACGTCGGACGCCGCTGAACAGGCCGAGGCTGCCGTCAAGGCCGTCGGCGACCTGCACTATGCGCCGGCGCGCAAGCTGCAGGACGTTGTCTTTGTAAACGTCCGCTCGGCCTTTGGCATCGCTTCAAACGGCGCCATCGAGCAGACCTTTGGCTCATTACACCTGGACGACTCGCTTGCGACTGCTGCACTCGGTTCGGTTGTCGTCCGCAACGCCGCGATCGTCTGTGCGGGCGACTGCCACTCTTTCGCCGACGGCATCCTCGACGTCGTCGACCTCAAGGGCGGCTCAATCCTGCCCGGTCTCGTCGGCTACGGTGCCTCTTTGGGTGTGAGCGAAATTGGACCCGAGAAGTCCACCATCGACGGAGAGATCTTCGATATCACCAAGCCCTCGTCGGAGGTGCCGGATGTCCTCCACGGCCAGATCATCAAGGGCGCCGAGGCTCTCAGCTTCGGACAGAAGGAGCTCCAGTGCGTTTACTGTGCCACGCTTGTAGCTTCTGTTATCGTCGGCTGATGCGAAGCTCTTATCTCTCATATTGCAACAGGGTCGTCTATCGCAACGGAATCCTCACAGCCATCTCACACCCGACCAGCTCGGGCCTCATTTCCGGCATCTCGTCTGCCTTCCGCACGTCCGCCGAGAATTTGCTCTCGAGTGGTGCGATTGTCCAGGAGATTGGCGCGCTGCATTCGGCTCTCAGTCATGTCGGCCAGCCGACCAACAGCATCTCTGAGCAGATCAGGGCACTCAAAAACTTGCTGCTCGGCGCGTGTCCAGAGGGCTCCGAGGCGAGCGACTACTTTGCCCAGATCGCCGGGGGCAAGATCCCGCTCGTCGTCTCTGCCACTAAGGTAAGTACTTGTCCACTGTCTTTCTGTTCTCGCTAGCCGGCTGACCTCACTCGTTCATCTTTGCTGCAGGCCGACCACATTGCCGCCCTCATCAATCTAAAGCGCGCCGTCGACAAGGAGACCGGGTCGTCGCTCAAGCTCGTTCTCGAGGGCGCGCACGAGTCGCACTTGGTGCGTCACCGAGCGCCTCGACTCGTTCTCATCTCCCAAGGCTGACCCCACGAGCTGTCCCTCCCTAAGCTCGCCGACGAGCTGGCCAAGGAGCGCATCGGCGTCATCATCAACCCGCCCCGGTCCTACCCAGGCACTTGGGACACGCAGCGCACGGTGCGACCTTTTCCCTTCCTCGTCGTGGCGTCGTTCGGATTGCCGGGCTGACCGCGCTCTGCTTTCCCCACTCGTTGCCCCGCACAGCTCCCTGGCCCTCCCCTCACCGAGCACACGCTGGCTTCCCTTCTGACGTCCAAGGGCGTTGTCGTCGGCCTCGGCCACGCTACCAACGATGCGACCCGCAACGCTCGCTTCGACGCCTTGTGGAATTACCACGCCGTCCCGTCGGCCTTCAGCCCGGCCGCGGCACTCGCGCTCGTCTCGTCCAACTTGTACGAGCTGCTCGGCATCGCGCCCGAGGCCGGGCTCGGCGGGCTGATCGCGGTCGAGGGCGACGCCTTCCAGATGGGCTCGCGCGTCGTCGGCGCCGTTGACAACGGCGAGGTGGAGCTTTTCTAGAGGGCTGGGGTCAAACTGGTCCGGCGACCGTCTAGAGGACGTCGGATGGAGAAGGAGCACATATATCGCGCGTTTTGGCCGACTCCCGTCTAGAATGACGCTTCCGAGAGCGTGGTATGGCGTGCAAAGGGTCGTTAAATCGTCAAGCCTTTTCGCCGCTGTCAGGCACCCTAGAGCGCGCCGAGAGGGTCACCTCCGGCCAGTTCTCCCGTCGCTTTCGTCGCGCCAGGCGTCCTGGAGCTGCTGATGCTGCGCCAGTGGTCGGATCGAGCGGTGATTGAAGCGCCGGCCAGAGGATCGCCGCTCGTTGAGAGTGCCGGCGGTGGGTAGGATCCGGCGGACCGGGGTGGCGCCTCATTCGGGGCGCGTATCCAGGGCGGCGGCTTGGTTGCCGTGGGGGACGGTGACGGTGACAGGGCCGACGTAGGCGGGTGCGACGCTGGCTTCTGAGCTGCCTGCGCAAGACGTGTTGCTAGACTCTGAGGTCGAGGGGATTGAGCGACTGCCGGGACCGCCTGGCGCGGGATTGAAAGGGGTGGGAGGGACGGAGCCGATGGGGTGATGGCCGGATGGGAAGAGGGAGGCGCGAGTGGCGACGACGGGCGAAGTCCTCCGTGCGCAAGGGTCGGAAGCGCAACGCCTTCATTGCCGGATACTGTCCGGCTGACGACGCCATTTGTCCCACTCGTCGACGGCAGCTCTGGCGGAGGAGAGGTGGAAGGGGAAGGTGGTTGAGGTGGTATGAAGGGTGACTGGTGTATTGGCGAAGGCGACACGATCGGCGTGAACGAGGGGCTCGTCGGCTCCGTCTCATCGCCGCCTGCAAGACTGCTGTCCGGCGCAATGTCGCCGCTCGAGCCGGTCAAAATCTCGCGCAGCAAGGTCTGGTCGAACGAGCGCTCAGGATCGCCTAGCGCGTCGCGGACAATCTGCACGCCGACCAGCGCCCGCGCCATCTTTTCGTCGAGCCCGGGCTCGCCGGACGGGGTCGGCGGCAGCTGAGGAAGGGCGAGCTGGACCGAGTCGAGAGCCGTCAGGCACTTGTCGAGCGCAGCTCCCAGGGCCCACATCTTGGCTTTGAGCGAGGCTATCTCGGCCTCGCGCGACGAAGACGAGGTTGGGGAGAGGTCGGTTGAATTGGGAGGACGTGGCGACAGGAAGCCAGAGCCAGAAGGCGCGGCCGGCATCTCCGACAGGTTGCGCTGCAGACGACAGAGGGAGCGCCGCACGGATCAGTAGATGCGGCGAGCAACGAGTTCATAGAAAGAGAGTGAGACTTACACGCATCTGCGACACCTGGTCGCGCAGTGCCTTTTCTCCGATCTCCCTGCCCTTGATCGCCAGTCCTTTGGCCAGCTCACCGAGGCCCGAGCTCTGCGCTGCAGCCACGGCCGCCCCGAGATTGATGTTGAAGGTCGACGGCAAACCAATGCCCCTCTGTTGAGCGTCAGAGGGCTGTAGACGGGGCGGTCCACGTCGACGCGGTGGCCCGCGCCGGTCCTCGTCTCCGACTTCGAGCACCTCAGGGGCCTGGGCGGGGATGCCGAGCAGGTCGGCGTTCTGGATGATGAGGTGGACGCCAGTCGTCGGCGTGGGGGTCTCCTTAATATCGAGCGCCTGCTGGATGAGGAGAAGGGGATCGAGCGGATACTCGGGCGAGTGGCCGGGGTAGCGCAAGAGGGACGTGAGGCAGTCGGAATAGTCGCCAGCGAGCACTGCGGGGGGAGCATGAGAAATGGAGCAGAAGTCAGTCCTCGGCGCCCACAGAGGGGAAGCGCACAACAACGACGACGCACAGAGGTTTCGAATGCGGAGGAGCAGCGTGATGCAAATCTGGACCGACAGTCCGAGGGTCGGGTCCAGAGCCAGGAGGGCGTCCCAGATCGACATGGCGACCGGCAGCGGGAACTCTCTGGTGAACAAAAGCCGGACCCAACGGCTGAAGGCAAAGGTAGCGACACAGGTCAGACTCGTCATGGAAAAACATGACACGAGCTGCTGCGGAAACGCACATGCCGAACAGCTGCGGCTCGATGCCCTCGCGGTCGAGCTTGGCCTTGAGGGCCGGGTCGACGCGCCCGAGCAGATCCCACATGGCGTCGCACACCTTGATGATCGGCTGCTTGGCCTCGCCGGTCGACACCGCGCCGCGAGTCATCTTTAGCGTGTCAGGCTCCGGGTGGTGGGCGTAGAAGGCCTGCCCGCCGTTGCGCATCAGCGCCGAGAAAAGAGTGTACGCGTCGTGCTCGACGTGCGTGCGCGACAGCGCATGGTGCATTGTGGCTCGCGAGGCCGAGGCACCTTGCGCATCTGCAAGAGGCGGCAACGAGTCGAGCTCAACGACAAGGAGCATGGCGGCCGCGAGCTCGTGCATGCCCTGGAGCAGGGCAGGCCAAGCGAGAGAGAGAGAGGGTCAGGACCGGTGCGCCAGGTGAGCCAGGAGCAGGCCGAGATAGGCAGACAAACCTGGCGGTACGAGACGTCCGGATGGAGGGTACAATGGAGGAACAGTATAGTTGTGAGCATCACCCGCGCCTGGTCCGTCTTAAAGTAGGGGATGTCGGGGAAGCTGCGGGGAGAGGGAGGTGCGTCGTTCAGCGTCACCTCGCGTGCCTGCAGCCACAGGAGCTTGGAGGACGCACGTCCGCTCGACGTCCTTCCGAATTTCCTTCTTGACCTCGAGGTCCTTGTAGTACTTCTTCCACGGGCTCTCCTCCTCGAGGCTGAGCGGGTCGAGCACGCCGCTGGCGGCCGAGCCGTTGGCCTCGTTGTTGGCTGCGGCCGCTGCAGGCTGCTCGAGACCGCCTGGCCTCGGCGGCGGGACGCTGATGTCGGCCGGGTAGCGTCCGTCGGGCGACCGCAGGTACGAGTAGCGCAGGTCGTCGTAGGATTGTCGCGAAGTCTGGAGCGGTGTGTGAAACAGCGGCGGCGAGGGCGAAGGCAGGACCGACAGAGCAAGCTTCCAGTGCAGCGACCGCCTGTCGATGGGCGACCATCTCGCGCTTCAGCCCGCGGAATACGTCGAGCTGCGGGACGAGGCGGCACTCACAATGGTGTCCAGTTCTCGACCTCTCCCAGGCCGAGCTCGTCTGCATCTGCCAGGCCGTCGAGGGCGGCTCGCTTGAGAGACGCCGTCGAAAGAAGGGGGTTGCCGAACAGACTGTTCCAGGCTCGTCTGCTCGAGGGACGCTCACCGTCAGATCGAGCCCGGCAGCACCCGGGGAGGGACAAAGGCTTCAAGGGCGAGCACGCACTGGACATCACGCTCGGCAGGACGGTCGAGAGCATCTCCCCCTGGGAAAGCTGGTTCGGCCATTGCGGAGCGTGCTGTGATGAGAGGCGAGGTTTGGGTGGACAACAGGGAGGGGGGCACGAGCGAGGCGGTCTAGCACGCCGCGTTGCGCGCGCGCGGCAGTCGCCGACCCATTGGGCCACATGTCACGCAACTCCTGCATGGCCCGACGACGCCGCCACTTTCGAGCGCTCGCGGGAGCGATTTGCACCATGAGGACAGAGGACATTAGGATCATCGAATATATTGTGGGCAGAGATAAAGGCTCTTAACGACTCGCTCCCTCCCGCCCGGCGCCGGGTCGTACGCGTGCGCGTTTCACTGCCACGAGTTGCAAACGTTGACCTCTTCGCCGACGGCCCACGCGCGCAAGTTCTCGGACTGCTCGCTCTCGACGGCTAATTGGTGAGGCGGAAGTAGCGTAGTCAGTCAGCAAGAAATTCTAGGGTGGATGCAGTAAGGCGCGCTCTGGAATGGTGGATTGATGAGGACGCACAAGGGTAAATGGAGTCGATGTTGCAGGCGAAATGGGGCTGAGGCGACAAGGGAACGGCCCCAAAGTCAGTCTCTTCGAACAACAGCGGATAAGGGGCAAGATGGCGGAGGCGCGCACCGTCAGCGTGACCTTGTCGCTCTGCATGAGGTACGGATCGATGCCCGCAGACGTCTCGACGTCGAACACGTCGAGCCCAGCGCCTGCGAGGTGCCCGCTTTCGAGAGCGTCGACGAGTGCCTGCGTCTGCAGCACCGGCCCGCGCGCCGTGTTGACAATATATGACTTTGGCGGAAGGAGCGCGATCTCGCGCGCGCCGATGAGCCCGCGCGAGCTGTCGTTGAGAGGGACGTGGATCGAAAGAACATCCGTCTGCTTGAGGAACTGTTGGTGTGCGGGGTGCGAAGGCCGTCGCTGTCAGAATTTGGGGGACGAAGCCTACGCGAGGGATGTCGATTGAAAATGCACCTCGTCCAGCGTCGGCACATATGTTGCACCGCCCGCAGCCTCCTCGCTCAACTGCCGACGGTTGTGATAGATGACGCGCATGCCCATGCCGCCGAGATAGCGCCCGACGATTCTGCCGATCGAGCCCATGCCAAGGATACCGACCGTCCTGCCGACCTGAGTCACGCCCATCGTCTTGTTGGCCGCCGAAGTACCACCCGACGTCCACTCGCCTCGCCGCACGGAGCGCTCAGCCGCCGTCGTGTGACGCAAAGTCGTCAGCGTAAGGATGACCTGTGCAGCGGAGAGAGAAAGGCGCGTCAGTCATGACCATCTCGCAAAGAAAGGTCATCTGAAGGACGTACGGCGTGCAACGCAGTCGGCTCGGCCACGCTACCCGGCGTGTTGCAGTACTTGATCTTGTGCTCGTTGAAGTACGGCATCGATATCTTGTCGAAGCCGGCGCCGGGGCCCGTGACGAGCTTGAGCGTGCCGGCGGGCGCGAAAGGCGGAAGGAACGGCGCAAAAAGCGACTCGTCGGTCGGTACGAGCGTGTACACTTTGGAGATAGTAAAGACTACGTCGTCGGACGGCGAAGAACGAACGTCAGCCAAGGCCAGGAAGCTGCGCAGCCGCAGCAGCGGACGAGCGCCGACAGAGGTGCACGCACGGATGGCCTCGAATCCGCCATTGGCCGCAATCTCAGCCGCGATCCATTCCAGCAGCTTTGGTCGCTCGGTAATGCTCTCGGGCGTGTACGTCAGGTCTGTCAGTCCGGAATCAGGGCGACCAGGCGCGAGTGTCAGCTCGACAGGGCCTCCTTGCGGTGGTCTGAGGACAGCTCAAACTCACCGAGGCCAATGTGCACGAGCGCGTCAAGCTCCCTCTGAGCCTTTGCCGCAGCCGGCTTGCCTGAGAGATCCTCGAAGCAAGCTTGAAGGTCAGCCTAGCTGTTGTTACCAGGGCAGAGAGGGAAGGCGGGCTGGGCCTAGTCGGCAGGGGCAGCTGCCACTGGTGCGAAGAGGTGAGGCGAGACGGACCGATGGAGAGGACGCGTCGTCCCTTGGGCTGGGTGCTGGTGGTGACCATAGTGGGAAGGGGAACGAGAGGAAAGATGAAGGACAGCTGCGGAGTAGAGCGAGGGGGATGAAGGGGCGTGGGGGTTGGTTGGATGTCGAGAGGAAGAAAGCGAGGAGGGAAACCTGACCATGAGGGTGAGGGGACGCGCAGGGGCTGCGCGAGGGAACGGCATCTTGCAGAGAGACCGTGATTTCGAAAACGGCCGCGATCGATCTTCGGAGGCAGATTGGCTTGCAGGCCGGTACTTGGGGGCCGCCAGGCCGGACATTGCCCGGCTCGACGTCGCCAACAAGCTCGAGTGCGATGGACCAATGTCCTCTTGTGCAGAGAGCGGGACCAGGGCCTCTGCGAGCCTGTGCGTCTCCGACATGTGAGGCGAGGAGCGACGCTGTCGGGCCTGTCGACCAAGTGCCGCCTGCGAGGCAGCCCCGCACGCGCCTCAAGCTGCCGATCCGGCGCGAGGCCCGAGCCGGCCTCCCTCCCCTTGCACGCTCACGCCTTCCTCTCGACATCCATCTCAATTCCCACCCATCCTCCAAGAGCATCAGCGAAGCAGGCCGCCCGCTTGCCTCAAGCTCTCCATGTCGCGCTCTTCGCTCTGCATTCGCTTCACGCGCTCGAGCTATTTCGCCTGGTCCAGCTCGCCTCGTCCGACGCTCCTCGCGAGCTCAACAGCCGGTCGCCGCCCGTCATCCTCGTCGCTTCCACCTTCGGCGACGGCACCGTACAAGGTCTTCGACCGCTCCAACGTTGTGCATCACCGCGATGTCGCTTTCGGAAAGGAAGGGGGCGAGCGCAGCCGGGCGGTCGGCTACCTGAGGGAGGAGATCGGTCAGCGTCTGATGGAGCGATTCGAGGTCAGCCCCGGGACTCCCCTCTCGACCCGGCGCTTGCATCACCGCTCGGTGATGGCTCTCTGAGCCGGTCAAGATCCACAGAAGCGGCTCCAATCCTGACCATGACAACATGTTTCTCGACTTTCCGAGCAGGACATAAAGCCGCTGTCATCCGATCCGGACAACCCAGACGCGCCGCCGCGCGCTCTCGACCTGCTCGAGATCACGGCCGGGCCTGGCACGTTTGCGCGCCTGCTGGAGGACGACGGCGAGCGGGTGCGGTCTGTCGAGGTCATGGAATGTAGCGGTACGTTCCTCGGTCTCCTATCCGCCGACAGGTAGACTGAGCGCGAGGGTTGGCTAGACCTCCGACCTTGAGCAAGGCGGCTGGGGGGGCGGGCCGCGCAGTCGGCAAGCAGCCCTTAGGGAGGCTCTGCTCCCCATCCCCCGGGGGCCAAGTCTTGCGCGCGCATTCGCACCCTTATCTGGATCGATCAATACGCGTCCATGCTGCTGGGGCTGACAACATGCTCCCCATCGCGTTCCGCAGAAGCGGCGCTCTCGCGCGATGCGGACGACAGCTTTGACAGTCTGTCCCCTTTTTTTGCGCCCCTCTCGCGTCCGCGCTTTTCCCTAACGCCTGCCAATCTCCTTTGACGATGGCAGTCCCGATTACTAGGACAGCGCATGACGAGGAGCGGCTGCTGGAGCGTGTGACAGAAGCGTCCAAGGACGCTGTCGTCAGCGTCATGGGCCTTCACTGGGTCAACGACCTGCCTGGTGCGTCTGCGCCTGCTTTGCTCATCGCCAGCCCGTGAGCTGACTCTACCTCCTCCATTCGCGTCCCACAGGCGTGCTCTCACAAATTCAAAAGTCGTTGAGGCCTGGCGGTTTCTTCCTCGGCGCAATGCTCGGCGGCGAGACGCTGTTCGAGCTACGGACGGCGCTCCAGCTTGCCGACCTCGAGCGCACTGGCGGCCTCGGCGCTCATGTCTCGCCCATGGTCGGTGAGTGTTCTCTTGATCTTTTAGCACTCAAATGCCGGCTCTCGTCGCGAAAGCCTCCAGAGCTGATCAGGTTCGCCCCCACTTGCGCAGACCCAAAGGACGTCTCGGCCCTGCTGCAGCGCGCCGGCTTGACGATGCTCACCGTCGACGTCGAGGAGATCGTCATTGGCTTCCCGTCCATCTGGGAGCTTATGCATGATCTCAAGGACATGGGCGAGAGCAATGCCATCTTCGGCCGGTGCGTATCAGCCACCTCTGTTGACTCGACTGCGTGCGCGCTGCAGTAGCCGACCAGTGCTCGGTGCCGATCCCTTCCAGACACCCATACATCAAGCGAGACACGCTCATCTCAGCGTCTTCGATATACACAGGTGGGCATCCATGCACTTGTTGCTCGCCTACGCTTTGTCTGACTTCGTCTTCCTCCTTCTGCCCCCTTCCCAAGCGCTGCACGGCATCCCGGCGCCACCAGACGCCCCTCCGGCCGACCAGGGCAAAATCGTCGTGCCTGCGACGTTCCAGGTCGTTTTTATGATGGGCTGGCGGGCAGGGTCCGGGCTCGCAAAGCCGCTCGCACGCGGCGCGGGCCAGGTGCCTCTCAAGGGCATCTTGTGAGGATCGCATGGGCATGAATTGGTCGCAGCGAGACTCGATGAGGACCCATCGGGCCGAGATGGAGAGAATGGTCGTGAGAGGGACGCATGGCGAGGGCAGGAGGAATGGACGGTGCAAGGGCAAGATCGAGGAGATCGGTGGGCGGGAAGTACAACGAGAGAGAATGAAAGGCAGCCCGGCAGAGATGGGTAGGGGACGTTGGCGTCAATGGGAGCGGTCACAGGTCGTTGCGAGGGTATCTGCGGCCGAAGCGGTCGACTAGGTTGATGCCCTTTGCCTTAAGCGCGGCGGCCACCTCGCGCAGGCGGTTGCTGTACTGTTCCGGCTGGCGGTAGTCGAGCGACGACAAGCCCAGCGCGCGCAGCTGCGGCGTCTTGGTCCGGAACCAAGCTGTCGAGTCCTGTTTGTCGTCCGACGGCTCGAGGAGGGCGGTGATGAGGCCGTCTTTGGCGAGACGGCACGAGTGGACGCTACTTCGCCTACAACCTCCTTTATCGTCGTCGTCGAGCTCGTCATCATCGGCAAGCCACTGAGAGGGCGCGCCGACAACAAGCGTTCGGAGGTGCGGCATGGTCGCGCCGCTCGACGTGATCGGGACGTCGTTCGGCAGGCTGAGTGTCTGGACGTTGGGCAGGCGGGCGAGGAGCGCCGGGTCGACCGGGCCGTCGCAGAATTCGCAGTCAATCTCCTCATCGACGACGGCGTAGCGGAATGTCTCGAGCTGCGAGCCCATGACCTTGAGTGATGATAACAGCTCGTCCTCGACATCGTACTCGCCGTACTTCTCCGTCAACGTGATGTCAAGGTGTTTGAGGGCCGGCAGGCGGCGGAGGAAGCCGTCCTCAAAAACGCGGGCGAGGGCGCCGTCGCCGCTCAGGTCCAGGGACGTCAGAGTCGCGGTCCAGGCGGTGGTTGGCGCGGCGAACCTGGGGAAGCGGCCGGATGACTGGACGAGCACGGCGAGGTGGTCCAGCGCGAGCTTCATAAAGTGGCGGAGCGTGACGGGCGGCAGCTGGGTCGAGAACGTCAGGCGCTCAAGGCTGACCTTGAAGGCCGGCCCAAAGACGGAGACCTCGGCGAGCAGTGCGGCCGTCTTTTCGGGCGAGATCATGACATTCTGGACGAGCGCGACGAGGCTGGCATCGGCCTTGAGCAAGGAGAAGAACTTCTTGATGCTCTCGTCGGACTTGAGGAAGGGGCGGGCGAAGAACATGGGCTTGGCGAGGTCCTGCGGTCCATGAACGCCGAGTTGGTGGGAAAAGAGAAGGTGGGATGGAGAGGGAGCGGGGGTGAGACGTGAAATGAGCGCTGACGGGCGAGCTGCAAGGCACGTGCTTTGTCCACCGGCCAGGGACTCACGTTCCAGGCCGACGATACGAGACGCATACGAGCCAAGGTCTTGTTGCGGGTCTGGCGTCGCCAAAAGACAGAGATCGACATCATGGCGGCCGAGACGGCGTCCTGGACGACCTCGGCGAGGACCTCGCGGCGGAATTCCTTGGGCAGCGCACCGAAAGACATCTTGTGACGGACAAGTGAGGCCGGTTTGACGAACAAGAGAGAAGGACGATTGGCTCGGATGATATCAGCGGTGCAGGGGTGGAGCTGAGCTGATGGTGGGTGTGGCGCGAGTGGTACTGGTTGGCAGAGTGGAAGACACATGCTCCAACCCCCAGCAGCGCAGTTGGAGCGACGGACGGACGGTCGTCTCCGCAATACAGGCGACAATGGCTGACATACGAGCCTCTTCCTCAACGAGGCAGCACAGAATCAGAGATTGATGGCTGCTTGACAAGGTGGATGAACATGAGTATGTGCTCGTTGCTGATGACACGCCTCCCTCCCTCCTAACTCTTACGCGACGAGATCTCGACCCCCCTTCCGACCGATCAGAACCCGATGGGATACGGCCTGTCCTGTCGTTCGAACAGATCGACATCTTTGGCCTTGAGAGTGGCGGTCAAATGGGCAGGTGGGCCGTCGAGAGGTGACGGTGGTCGCATGAACGGGGCCACAGGAGCGCTCCCCGGCGGAGCAAAGGGGGAAACGGCCTGCGCCAAAGGCAGCCCAACAGACCCGACGAATCGGCAGGTATATTTACCAGCCTCGCCTTCACGTATGAATTTTGGTCAGCCAATCAAATCTGGGTCAGCAGAGAGGTTCGTGCGTTGACAGGGGCGACCCGCGGGGCGCTTGCTCGCTCGGGCGAGGCCGCCGTCGAGGGAGAAGTGAGGGACATATACCAGCAAGACAACCGGGGGAGAGACGAGATGGGGCGTGCGATGGCAAGAGAGGGAACGAGACACGCCCAGGTGCTCGACAGCCCGGTCCTCAGACCCACTTTTCCTTGCTGCCGCCCCAGAGGCCGCCGCCAGCCAGTACGCCGTTGTCGAGTCCGCGCTCGCGTCGGACCTCTCTCGGCGTCATTGCCCGCTTGTCCTCTATGCTGCCCTCGTCGACAAGTCCGGCGCCCGCTTTCCGTGCGGCGGCCCGGCCCTCCTCGAGCTCTGCTGTCGAGCTGCTGACGGCGTGCGCCCGCTGCGCCGCCCGCGACGCCTTGATCCGAGCGAGCTCAGCCTCGATTTCTGGCCGTGATGTCGGAGGCTTGATGACGGCCTCAGGCGAGGGCCAGAAGGCGGCGCGGTACTGATGACGAGTAGCGGCGAAGGAGGACAGTGCAGGGTGGCGATGGCCGGGCAAAGGGTCGGTACGGCGTAGGATGGCCAGATCGGGAGACGAGTCGAAGAAGGGCAGCGGGATCGAGAGGGGAATCGACAGGCGAGCGCGGGGGGAGGCGAAATAGATGCAGTCGTCAGCACTCAGGACATGATGAAGGCGGCTGAAGGAAAAGGCGCTGCCTGCCTAGCAACCAGGCATGCTGGATCCGAAGGTGGAGGAAGCGACGGGCGCGGAGGGCTGAAGGAGGTTGACCATACTCACGGGCGCGACGTTCTCGTTGTACCACCGCGGGTCCGAGAAGTGGGCCATGACGGCAATGGGGCTGCAAGAGATCCAGTCAATTTCCTTTCCCTGCACAGGGTCAAGAAAGATTCGTCTCACAAGAACAGGTAGAAGCCGAACTTGAAGACCTCGACTGGCGAGCAGCGGTGCCGGAAGGGGGAGGGGGGGGGGAAGGTCAGCACTCGCCCGCAGCAGGAACCGCGTCCGAGGCGAGCTTAGGACGGACGATTGGCACCTCCCATGGTTGATCAGATCGGTTGTTGAAGAGAAGCTTGAAGGGAAGGAAGAGAGGGAACGGACAGAGACCGTCGTGGTTGGAGCTGAAGTTTGGGACACCCGGCCTGACCGGGCGACTTCAAGTTGGGCGACTTGAGGCGGCCAACTGCCGCCTGGCCTTGACCCTCGACCCTGAACCGCTACTCCTCTTCTCTCCCCCTCCCTTGCTTTCCCTCTCGCATCAAGAAGCAATGGTCTCGTACCTGTCCACCCGAGGAGGCGACGAGCGCCTGACGTTTGAGGAGGTGCGTCTCATCCAGCTCGCCTTGCCTGCCCACAGCCTGACCGCCCTGCTCGTCCCTGACTCGACTTTCGCCCGACCGCTCCGAACGTGCTGCCCTTGCCCTCGCCTCGCTGCCTCGCCGCTACAGGCCGTCCTCACCGGCCTGGCCCCCAACGGCGGCCTCTACATCCCGACGTCGATTCCGGAGCTGCCAGTCGATTGGCAGGCCAAATGGCGCGGGCTGTCGTTCGCCGAGCTCGCTTTCGAGCTCATGTCGCTCTTTGTGCCCGCGTCCGAGATTCCGTCGGCCGACCTGCGCGACCTTGTCGAGCGGTCGTACTCGACATTCCGGCACCCCAACACGACGCCGCTGCACCAGATTTCGGACAAGGAGTACGTGCTTGAGCTCTTTCACGGCCCGACCTTCGCCTTCAAGGACGTCGCCCTCCAGTTCCTCGGCAACCTGTTCGAGTTCTTTTTGAAGCGACGCAACGCGGCCAAGCACACCGGCGATGAGCGCGAGAAGCTCACCATCGTCGGCGCCACGTCGGGCGACACCGGATCGTGCGTGCCCTGCTTTTCGCTGCTGCTACTGTCGACGGCGTCTCTCTGTTCAGCGAAATCGAGAACGGCTTGCTGATAGGACCATGCTGCGCCTTCGTTCCCGTGTTCTCCATGCGCTGCTCCACCTGCAGCGCCGCCATTTACGGCGTCCGCGGCAAGGAGGACATTCAGATCTTCATGCTCTTCCCGACCGGCCGGGTCTCGCCTATCCAGGAGGCGCAGATGACATCGGTCCTCGACGACAATGTCCACTGCATCTCGGTCGAGGGCACCTTTGACGACTGCCAGGTGCGTCGCGCTTCCCCGCCTACCCGCGGCTGCGCTCCCGGCGCACGAGCCCAACACAAGAACGCGTCAACCCTGACGCTCGACCTCTCCCGCTACCATCCTTATCTGTTCGCGCGCCCTGCAGGACACCGTCAAGGCGCTCTTCTCGGACCCGGCCTTCAACAAGACGCACCGCCTTGGCGCCGTCAACTCGATCAATTGGGCCCGCATCCTCGCCCAGATCACCTACTACTTCCACTCGTTCCTCGCGCTGCCCGAGGGCACGACGCCGTCGTACGTCGTCCCGACCGGCAACTTCGGCGACATCCTTGCTGGATATTACGCTAAGCGGCTCGGCCTGCCGATGGGCAAGCTCGTCGTCGCGACCAACGAGAATGACATCCTCGCCCGCTTCTGGCAGACGGGCGTGTACGAGAAGTCGGTTCCGGGCGCCAAGGTCGAGGTCAAGGAGACGCTGTCGCCGGCGATGGACATCATGGTCTCGAGCAACTTCGAGCGCCTGCTGTGGTACCTTGCGTACGAGGCCGGCGGGAGCCAGAGCGAGGCCGAGGCGAGCCAGACGCTCAAAGGGTGGATGGACAGCCTCAAGACCGACGGTCGGGTCGACGTGGGCCAGGACGTGCTCGGACTCGCCAAGCGCGACTTCCTCGCCGAGCGCGTGTCGGACGGCTCGACGTCTACGACGATTCAACAGTACCACGCCGCCTCGCCGTCGTACGTCGCCGACCCACACACGGCCGTTGGCCTGACCGTCACACAAACGCTGCTGCCCTCGCTGTGCGTCCTTCCGCCCTTTGGACTTCTGCAAGTCTCGCTCTGGCATCACGGTCAGCCGCTGACCTCTCTCGACCCTGTCGCCCCTCCAGCCCTGCCGACAACGTCCTCGTCACCCTGTCTACCGCTCACCCGGCCAAGTTCCTCTCGGCCGTTCAGGCTGCACTGCCGTCGCTTGACTTTGACAAGGAGGTCATGCCGGCCGAGCTGCGCGGCATCGAGGAGCGCGAGCGTCGGCTCGAAAACGTCAGCGACGGTGAAGCCGGCGTCCGGCGAGTCGTCGAGCGCTTTGCCAACGAGGGCAAGGACGTTGGCATTGCAGTTGGTGCGACCGGTGAGCGCACGCCCCCGACGGAGCCATCGGCATGAGTGCAGGCGAGCAACGTAGATCTGGAAGGGTTGCCCCGCATCACACAGCATTAGTCAATTTTTCATGCGCCTCGACCCGTCCGTCAGAGCGTGAGGGAACATGTGCATAGGAGCGGCGGGGCAGGAGTAAGACGGCGGGACGACGGGAGCAGCAGATGGAAGGCGGCAAGAGCGTGGGGCGGCCGGAGTGCAGTCGAGGGTCGTCATGGATTGAAGCGAAGCGCGATGAGGGCGGGAGAATCATGAAGTGGTCGTGAAGATCGTGAGGTCTGAAGGGTTTCGAGGCGTTGTGAAGAGGCGGGAGGGGCGTGAGAGGGAGAGAGGGCTGTTGGCAGGGCAAGACGATTGCTCGGAAGGGGTGCTTCACTTGTGTGTGCCAATGTTGGCGATGTCGAGCGTTGCGACGCTCGACTTGTTGCGGGCGATTCCGGGCGGCGCGCTGGCACGGACTTCGGCCAGGACCTCGCGGAGAGGCTTCGCCTCCGGGACAAGAGCAACGGACGACGATGACGGTCGCGACGCCGGGCGTGGAGGCAGAGGAGGAGGGGGCATCTCGGCGGCGGCGAAGTTGAAGAGGCCTGAAGCGGGGCGAGCGACCGCCGGGACGGCCGAGGACTGGCGCGAAGCTGCAATCGAGACTGACGGCTGTCGGATTTGAAAGGAGGAGAGTATATTATCAGAGAAATGCCGAGAGTGACGACAGGGAGAGAAAGCAGCGCACCGTCGTGAAGCGCGAGCTGGGCATCGACTCATAGACCGGACCAAAAAAGGCCGCGTCCTCTTTGTCCCTGCAGCTGCTTTGAAAGTAAACTTTTCTCGCGATCTTTCGTGCCTGAACCGGGACGTATCTCTTCAGCTTGCTGCCCTTGCTCCTCTCCGCGAGCTCGACAAAGCCTGCTTAAAGGTAAGGATCGAATCCGGTCAGCGAACAAGAGTCGGTCGGAGTGAGGGCGAAGCGAAATTGCGCGAGCCACGCACCCTCCTTCTGCAGTCGCCGCAGGGCCGATTCGGCGCCATCGTCGTCACAGCAGCCTTCAGCTTGGCCATGGTGAACAGTCCGGTGTTGTCAAACACGACTCCAAGCGCTCGACTCAAAGGTTGCGAAGCAGCAAAAAAAAGGGGCGTCGTAAGCTTGCAGCGTCCAGGCAGACGGACAGCCGAGTCGCACCTGACAGGAGGGATGGGTCTGAGGTCGAGACGGACTCACCTTAATTCGTGCCCTGCGCAAGTCTTGCGTGCAGGCTGGCAACGGGCAGCCAGCGAGAGCGCTTCTAGAATTCCACTTGGGGGGCGCTCTGCCAACGGGGAAGACGATGGCGGGACGAGCGAACTGGGCGCTGTTGGTGCTGACCTGTGCTGTGTCAGGAAACTGCCACCTGGCCTTTGGGGGAAAAGCGCGCCCGAGAGGCGCCTGCATGGCTGCGCGGGGCGGAAGCTGATCCTGTAGGCCGCTCTCAGGGCCCTGTGTGCTTGCATGACCCCC
>MVAK01000188.1:0-20462 GCA_014825535.1 Cystofilobasidium bisporidii
AAAGGCCGCCAGGATCATCTCCAGTGCCTCGCGCGCATCCTGCTGGATGCCAGCCTTGAAGCCGAGAACTACTCGTACAGGGGCCGAGGGGTGGGGCAAAGGGTGATCGGCGTCAGCCCACCGATTAGAGCGCTCCTGACGGAGGGACATCAGGACACACCGTTCTTGCGACCCTTCTTGCCAGCACCCTCGAGGGCCGGGCCGAGCGGGAGGGCGTCGCGGGCGACGGCGGCGTGTGGTAGAACGGCGCGCTCCAAAAACTTGCTCCTTGCACCCCCCCTCCCCCTGGCCCCCAACAACCTGGCCGTCGATTCCTTCCGCAGACCCATCTCTTGAGTACAGACAGCGCTCTGAAGAGGACATCCGATTCTCTCGCAAGGATCACCGACGTACACAAGGAAAGGACCGGTCGTCGTCGTTTCAACACCTCCCCCCCTCTGGCCCCCCTTGACCTCCTGGACGGCGGCGTAGCTTGGCGCGCGCAGCTCGCACCGGCCATGCCCACATACATCCCATACGAGGAGCCGTCACTAGTGCCGATCCTGGTGCTCTCATCTTTTCTATACCTTGCCAACGTCGCCCGCTTCGTCGTCGACAGGTAGTGCGCCCACGCCCCTCGCCCGCCTCGTTCTACGCTTGGCGAAGCTGCGCGCTGACTCTGCACCGTTCCTCGCCCTCGCGACTGCAGCCTGTACGCCGGCCTGCTTGGGGAGATCGCCATCGGGATCATCTACGGCTCGCCGTTGGCGGGCATCCTCGAACACGTCTGGGAGGAGGCCTTCCTCGCCCTCGGCTACCTCGGCCTACTCTTGATCGTCTTCGAAGGTGCGTCTGCCGCACCACCTGTTTCCTGAGCCGTCGCCGTAGTCGACCTCCGCCTGATCGGCCAACGGCTGACCATCTTCAACACGTTTGACAGGCGGTCTATCCACGCCCCTCGACACGCTCTTTGCCTCGCTGCCGTTGGCCGTCACCGTTGCCCTGACCGGTATCGGCGGGCCGATCCTCCTCTCGCTGGCGCTCCTCAGCGGCGCGTTCGGATACTCGCTCCTCGAAGCCTTTGCTGCCGGCGCAGCTCTTAGCAGCACAAGCCTTGGCACGACATTCACCGTCCTCCGCAGCGCCGGTGGCGACCTCTGCCTCGAAAAGACGCGCATTGGGACCGTGCTTGCTGCCGCAGCCGTCTTTGACGATGGTGCGACCCCACCCGCTCCTCGTCGTCTGCGATGGCCAACATTGACGGCTGATTCGATCTTTTGATCAACTTTGCTTCCAGTGATCGGCTTCGTGCTGTCTGCCATCATCCGCGCGCTCGGCCAGACGACCGAAGCGTCATCCATCCCACCGTGGTCGGTCGCTCGACCGCTGGTCTCGTCGTTTCTGTACATCGCGCTCGCCGTCCCCTTTGCGCGCTACGTCTTCGCCCCGGCCTACCGGCGCTTTCTGCACCCCCGTATGATGCGCCACCCGGAGCGGACCAAACTCGCGCTTGTCGGCGTCATGTGCGCCCTCAGTCTCGGCGTCGCCATCACGGGCCTGATCGGCAGCTCGCCCCTGCTCGGCGTCTACGTCGTCGGCCTCGTCCTGACGTACATCCCACCACCGCCGGCCAATTCCCTCGAAGTGGAGCGCGAGCCCCCGTCGCCTAGCCCATTTCACGAGGCGTTTGAAACTTACCTGCTGCCGCTGCAGAGCTACTTCTTTTCTCCGCTCTTCTTTGCGTCGATCGGGTTGCGTCCCTCCTTTTCGCCTGCCAGCGCCGCCCATCATCGTACGCGTGCTGACATGATCTTCCGCTCTGTTCTCCTCACAGGACCGCCATTCCCTTTCTCTCACTCTGGTCTGGCCGTGTCATCTGGCGCGGAATTGTGTATTCGTTGCTCATGCTCGTCGGCAAGCTCGTGTGCGGGTGCTGGATCCCCCTGTGGGACTTGTTCGAGGCCCGTCGAGCCGGAAGACCTGACGGTCAGGGAACGGTCACGCCCAAAGGTCAACAGAGAGAAGACGCACCGCTGGCCCTGGGCGAGCGAGAGGAGGGTGGGTACGGGACGATGCGCGAGATGTCGTCGACGGCCGTCCGACCTCGCGCCCCGCCTTCCTCGCCCGTCCTCCTCCCCTCAACGCTTCCCACACCCACCCCACCTCCCTCTTCGTCGCTGCTCAAAGCCGACCGATCAGAGCCCGCCTGGCTGCCTGCAGGATTTCTCGCCCTTGCCCTCTGCGCGCGGGGTGAGATTGGCCTGCTCATCGCACAGATCGGATACACCGAATCGTCCCTGCTGTCGGACGAGGGCTTTCTTGTCGCGCTCTGGGCCATCCTGCTCAACACGATCGTCGGACCGATCGCGACGGGCCTGCTCGTCAAGCGGTACGGCGCTCGCGTCATGGCTGGGAGGTGGGCGTGAGAAGCTCGGTCGATGATCGGTCACAATGCGCTCGCAGACAAGCCGGAAAGGGCGTCCAGAATTCGACGCCTGCCGTCGATGGATCAGGACGCAAACGACGCATCTTCCGTCGGACCAACATCTCGCACGGACGCATCCTCCGTCAGACCGGCATCTCGCACGACTGACAGGTAACGATGCTCTCGTCGCAGTGGAGATCGACCTGGGTCTGCGTCACTTCGACGCGGCGTGGAGCCGCACACTCGGCCTTCGGCCGCAAGACGTCGCTGCCCCGCGCACTTTCGCTCTCTTGTCGCCTTTCATACAGAGACGTACCAGCGCTTTGGCTTTTGGCATGACATGCGCTTTGTCCAACCGAGAGTTGACTCGCGTCGTCGCGTCGTGGGTATGTCGGCGGTCTTCGCGGCTTTCGGGCGAGTGAACAGAGGAATCCGGCGGATTGTTTGAGCGGGCGCCCCGCGCGGTTGACCGTCCTCTCCCGAGTGCCGTCTGCCCACACTCGTCACGACTACGTCCCCTTGCTCGCCCTCTTTCTCTGTCCTCCCCTCCCTCCCTGCCCATCCTTCGCAATGGTCTACCGCATGTCGCCCCTGTTTGCTTCGGCCGCCTTTGGCATCCCCTCCGTCACCGAGAAGGTTGAGCAGGCCACCTCGGCCGTCGACCTCAAGGCCCAGCAGGCCAAGTCCAAGGCCCTCGAGGTCGCTGGCGACAAGCCCACTGGCGCCAACCTCTACGCCCGGTTCGTCCCCTTTCTCCGCGCTGCAGGTTGCGTCTCGACAACGACGGCCAGCTCCTCCTTCCCAGCGATGGCAAGGGCAGAGCCGAAGCGAGAGGCGCGCACGCCTCTTTTCGCGCGATGGGCAGCCAGGGTTTTGCCTGCCGCTCGGTTTTCTGCCCGCGCCAGGGGCGAGCTTGCGCCGCCGACGCCGATTTCCGCGCCGAGGACCCGACCGCCCAGCTCAACAAGCTGACGCCTCTTCTCCGCCCATTCCTTTGCTTTCGCCTCTCGCCAGCTTCGCCCTCGCTGGTGCTGTCGGCTGCGCCGTCACGCACGGTGCCGCCACGCCCATGGACGTCGTCAAGACGACCATCCAGCTCGAGCCCCAGACCTACAACAAGGTTCATCCGACGCCCAAAAGCCGTCCTTCCTCCGGAACGGCTCCCTGTAGTCCTCGTGTCATTGCTGACTCTCGCTGGCTTCCCTGGCTGCTTCTCTCGACAGGGCATGATCCACGCCACCCGATCCATCATCGCCAAGAACGGCGCTGGTGCCCTCCTCACCGGTCTCGGCCCCACCATTGTGCGTTTTGGCCTCGCCGGCGCTCCATCTCCTTCCTCTTGCATGTTTGCTGACTCGCCTCTTGCTTGCCCGCGCGTTCCCCTTACCCTCTCAACAACCACAGGTCGGCTACTCGATCCAGGGTGCCTTCAAGTTCGGCGGTTACGAGTTCTGGAAGAAGCAGGCCATCGACTACTACGGTCTCGAGGCTGCCCGTGAGAACCGCCAGGCCATCTACCTTGGTGCTTCCGCCATCGCTGAGTTCTTTGCCGACGTTGCCCTTTGCGTGCGTCCTTCCTGTTTCTGCTGTTGCTGCTCGTCGACCCGCTCTGGCTGGAGGCTCACCGTTTTCATCTGCCTTTCATCGCCGCTTGATAGCCGCTTGAGGCCGTCCGAATCCGTCTTGTCTCCAACCCTGCTTTCGCCTCGGGCCTCGCCGGCGGCTTCGGCCGCATCCTCAAGGAGGAGGGCATCGGTGGCTTCTACGCCGGCTTCGGTCCCATTCTCTTCAAGCAGGTCCCCTACACCATGGCCAAGTTCGCTGTCTACGAGGTTGCTTTCGAGAAGATCTGCTCGGCTGCCGGCAAGAAGCCCGCGGAGCTCACCGAGGGTACCAAGACTGCCTTCAACCTGTCCGCCGGTCTCATCGCCGGTCTTGCCGCCGCCTTCGTGCGTTTGCGCTCTTCTTCCGGTCGACCTGGCCGCCCCGTAGCCTGAGCCGCTCTGCTGACACCACCTCTCTTGCCTGCGCCGAGACAGATCTCGCAACCCGCCGACACTCTCCTCTCCCGCATGAACAAGACTGCCGGCGCTCCCGGACAGGGCATGGTCTCGCGCATCGTCGAGGTGCGTCTCACAACATTCCCTGAGCCACTCCCGGCTAAGCCTTTGCTGATGCTCTTGCCGTCTTCGTTCATAGCTCTCTGGCCAGCTCGGCATCAAGGGCCTCTTCGGCGGCATGGGTGCCCGTTTCGTCATGATCGGCTCCATCACTGCCGGTCAGTTCGGTCTTTACGGCTCCATCAAGTCGGCCCTCGGCGCCACCGGTGGTGTCGAGATCGCCAAGGCCTAAGACCTCTTCGGTCTTTGGCGAAGCGACGTGTTGCGACGGAGCAGCGGCAGGGAGGCTCAGGTCAAGAAGAGGGTGGGAGGGACTCTACACAATCCGTTCGGCAATCTTTAGACGCGCGCGAGCGCGGCGAGCCGGTCGCGCGCGCGCGCACCCCTTGTGGATCTCTTCATACTCTTCGACCCCCCAACCTCTCTGCCCGCTGTCTTCAGATAGATGTTTCCTCTCTCTCTCTCTCTTATCCTCGGACGGCTCAGGCGAGTCTGTCATTCGAGAATCGTTTCGTCGAGGGGTTCGTCTGGCATGGTGGCACCGGGTGGGAGAGCATGTGCGGGTCGGGTCGGGTCACAGCGAGGGTGACATGAGGGCCAAAGGGGGCGAGGGCCAAGGGCGCGCAAGCCCGTGAGCTTCAGAGCGCCATCTCGTCCGCGTGGGCGATGAAGATGCCGAACGCGCGAATGCTGTTGACGAAGCCGGTCGCGCGCTGCGGCCGCCGCGACAAGTGAGGGGCGAAAGAGGAAGGAGCGAATGGTAGATCGTCAGTAACGAAAAACGACCCGCACAGACGCCGACTAAGGAAGCACTTGAGTACGCACGAGCGCCTCGTTGACCGAGTGCAGCGACGTCGACGAGTAGAGTTAGGTCGATCGTTGACGTGGGCCGCCTCACTTATGTGAGGTCCACTCATCGTCCCGCCTCTTCTAACGGAGCATGCGTCGGTGAGTTTTGAGGGTAGGGAATAAGGGAAGGGTCATGACATGACGGAAGGGATCGCGCGCGATGAAGCAGACGAAGGTCGTTACGGGGGCAAAGACGGAGAAAGAGGGGCATGACAGGCGAAAAGACGAGCGCTTCTCAATCGGATGCTGAACGAAGGTCTGGACGGCGTCAGAAGAGGCATGCGGGCTAAAAGGCGAGGTTGGCGGAAGATGGCGGAGGGCCAGCGTTGGTGGGAGGCGAGAGGCTGAGGGCGGAGATCAGACGAGGAGAGCGACCGTGGTCGTCGGCGAAGCGAGCCAGAACTGGACGATTCCAGGCAAGCAGGAGAAGGGAGGGTCAGTTCGCTGCCGAGCTTTCAACGGCCGAGCAGAGAGGAAGGCTGTCGACGTACGTCCGAGATGACGATCGGCACGCTGTCGACAAACCAGAACGCTCGGCCGCCCGAATGGCGCACCCACTTGAGCGCGGCGAGCATACCCATGCCCTCCTTGACCTTGCCGCCTTCGGCGACGGCCTGCTCGATCCAGACGACGACTTCGGCGAGCGCCTTGCCGCCCGCACCGGCAGGGAGGAACGCCTCGGACGGCATGGGCGTCGAGTTGGCCGGGGAACTGTGCTGCGGCGGGAACGGCGCGGGCGGACGCGTCCAGTACTCGAGGACGACGGGCGCGAGCTTATGTGTCTGATCCGACGCGAGCAAAAAGTGGTCCGCTACGGCCGGGCGACCTACGAGCGCGGACTGACCGACGGCGACGATGCGCATGAGCGTCTCCTGCTCGGCCGCGACCGACCACTCGGCGTCCGACACGCTGCCGCCGCCGAGGACGCCGTTGAGGAACGTTGTCGGCTGGCACATCGTGTACTCGGACACGTCCCACGCGAGCTCCCACCCGTCCGGCTGAGCGCTCGGGTCCCACGGGTCGCGCACGCCAGCGTCGAGCGGCTCGCCATGGGTGCCGGGAACGTAGCCCGCACCGCCCGGCGTCTCCCACTTGAGCGAGATAATGGCCTCGTCCGGATCGGGCAAGTCGACCTCCGGGTCGGTCGGCGAGTCGTCGATCGAGCCGCCGATTTGCTGATATGGTCCTCGCGCTGGGCTGGGCTGGAGCATGTTAACATCCCCGTCGTCGAGCGAGTCGGTGTCGGGCGTGTCGCTCGCATCGGCCATCGACTCGTCCGCGATCGACAGGCTGGCGGCGGCCGCGAGCGGGTCGTCCGTCCCCTGATTCCCTTCCCACGGTCGCTCGACGCCCTCGTTGAGCTGTGCGAAAGGAAGAAGGCAGGGCCAGGATGCTCAGCCGGGTACACGAGTGAAAGGTGCGATGCGAGGGAGAGGCCGGACCCGCTTGCCCCAGATGCGCGAGCAGACCAGATTGAAGCCGTCCTCAAAGACAGTGGCCGTCTCTGCAGCACCGCGAACGGACGGCAAAAGAGGTCAGCGAGCGCGGCGGATGAAGGCCAGAGAAGCGGGTAGGAGAGCCACGCACCCTTGGTCAGACGCATCTCACCGCGCGCCTGCTCGCACACAGCCTGCACTTCGGCAAAAGCAGTGACGAAGCATGCCTCGGGCAACACACCGTGCTCCTTGACGTACTTGACGAACGACCAAACGACGTGCGGTCCGGCATCAAGCTGACCGTCGTGCCTGCGAAGCCAGCACCCCCGAGCCGGAATCAGCAGTCAGCGGACCGGCCAACAGGGGATTGCAGGAGCGGAGAGAGCGACACGCACCAGTGCAGGCCCTTCTCGCGGTAAACGCTGCTGAGGAACCGGCGGACCGTGCCGACCATATCGTCCAGGAAGCGGCTCGTCAACTCGGGCTCCTCGTCGGCGTACAGGCCAGCCTCGGGGTTGGACATGAGGTGGGGCTGCTCCGACCTGTCAAAGGGGGTGGCGCAAGCCGATCAGTCAGTGGGGGTGGCGCACGTCGACCTTCGGTTTTCGCCCGCACACCCGGTGACCGAAAGAAGAGTCAGGAGGCCAACGCACGCGCTGTCCGATTCGTAGTCGAGGTCAAAGTCGTCGTCGTCATACGCGGGCGTTTCGGGCTTCTTCTCGCGCATCTTCAGTTGCGCGAACGTCTGGAACTGCGCCGGTCGAGGGAGCGAAGCTTGCGTCAGCGATCGAGTCCGGCCGCATGATCAGTCAGGCAGCTTATGGAGAGTCAGGGTGCTGGACGGACGTTGGCCCAAATCTGCATCAAAATTTGCTCGTTGTTGATGACGTGAACGCGCGAGCTTTCGTACTCGCGCGCGGCTCGCTGTAGCCGCAGAAGGGCCGGTGTCGACCTGCACGCACGAAGATTAAATTGAAGCGAAGGCGACAGCGGATCAGCACCGAGTGATTTCCGCCAAGCCGATGACGGTCAAGATAAGCATGAGCGACAGTAGAGCAGCGAGGGACGGGAAGGGGAGCAAGGAACACACGGGTCGTAGGGCTCCTTGCCGCGCGTCTCGACGAGCTCATGGCCGGCCCACCCGCCGGGCCCGAACAGGTCCTCGGTCCGGACGATACCCTTGCGGAGCATTTGCATGCGCGGCGCGCGGGGCTTCTTGGACCGGTTCTTGCGCCGCTTCTTGCGGTCGAGGAAGTGCTCGATGTTGAGGTGGACCGTGGGCACGCCGGAGCTGCGCTCGACCCCCCCGCGCGAGAAGACGCGATCGTCAGCTCCGCCCGCCTGGCAACAGCAGCCAGGCCACCCGGCCCACGCGAGCGGGAGGAAGGGAAGAAAGGACGCACCCATCCAGCCCGTGCGGCGCATTCTCGTTCTCCTCGACGTCTAAGCCGCCGTCGCTGTCGTCGCCGTCCTCTGGCTCTGGCTGGGGCGTGCCCGCCGGCCAGCTTCGCCTCTCGAGCCCCTGAGGCTCAAACTGCCGCCGCCCCGTTCATCATCGTCAGACCGTGGTACGACGCGGAACGGAGCGGCGTACAAGCTGGAGGAGCTGAGAGAGACGTACCTGATCGATCCGGAGCATGCCCGGCACCTTCGGCCAAGGGGGGAACTGGTAGTAGAAGTGGCGGCCGGGCTCGGGCTCGTCGCACGGGACCATGTTGGGCAGGACGACCTCGTCGTCGTCGTCGACGGCGGCCTGCGACGGGCTGGCGGCCGTGGCGGGGTTCGGAGCGAGAGGGGTTGGGGAGGGCTGGGGTGACATGGTCTGTCGTAGGAGGGAGGAGTTGAGGGAGGGAGAGAGAGAGATGAGATGGATGGAGGAGAGGTGGCAGAGGCAGGGTCGGAGCTGTCGAGCCTGTCCTCCTTCTGGCGGCCAGATTGCACGCGCAGCAGCAACAGCCTCTTTAACGTCGACGTCGACTTCAGAGCTGACGGTCGACCCGGACAACGACAGAAAACAATGGTGGCCTTGCAGACGTAAGGCCTGGCTGACCTCTGGAGAGGAGTCCGCCGCTCTGTTGGCGTCAAATGTGCCCTCTGAGCAAGACCGGCCGACACGAGTTTCCGGGCACGGCGGCACCCGCGCGTGTCCTAGCGCCACTGTGCGACCTGTCGCAGTTCGGCAATGGACATACACGAGCATCGATCGAGGGTCGGTATGGGCTGCAAGAAAGACCTGTCGCATGCGCGCAGCGCGCGCTCCACCCGCCGGGCGCTGCCTCCTCTCCTCTCCCTTCTCCCTGTGCTCAGCATCTCACCCCAGGCCCTCGCCGCTGCCGCCGTCGCCGCCGTCACCCTGTGCGTTGACTTCGACAGAGCTTCTTCCAGAGTCGGACGCGATCGACGACGAAGTTCGCGACGTGTCGGTCCCGTCGAGCAAGAAGTCGTGGAGGGCAGCGCCGACGTCCGCGACGAATGACTGAGCGGTACTGCCGCCGTGCTCGGCCTGGTCCACAGCATCGCCGGGTGGGTGGCTTGACGGCGGGTCGCTGCTGTCGCCAAGCGGATCATCATCGTCGTCAGCTTGGCCCTGACCTGTGCTCGGAGCGTTGTCCGAGGACGGATCCTCGTCGTCATCGTCCTCGTACTGGACCGGCGGCTCGATATCGAACTCCCCACCGTTCCCACCTCCCACCCGACGACCGTCGGCGTCCAAGTCGTCCGTCTCGCCGCTGGGCGGGTCGCCCTCTGGGTCTGAAGGGTCGTCGTCGTTTGTGTCCAAGGCCGAGAGCGCGACGGATGGGTCGAGCGACGGCGGACCGTCCGGTACATGCGCCGCATCGGTCCTCGGCGCGGGCGGAAGAAGGCCGAGGGGGATATGGGCGACTGAATGGAGCACGAGCGGGACGTCCAAGCAACGCAACGAGGTAGGAAGAGGGGTAGGGAAGGGAAGCTCGGTCAACCGTGAGCGCAGCTGGGGAGAACCCTCGACCTGCCGCGCTGTGGCAACAGGCAAGCGCGCCGAGGACAGCTGGGAGAACAGAGGCGAGTTGAGAGATGAAAGACTCGAAGAGCGCGGGGAGAGCTAGGAAGAACTGAGGGGGGGGGGGAACGACAAAGACTCACTTCCGCCATCGTCGCCATCGCCGAGGTCAAGCCTGCCCGTCAGGCGCTCGAACTCGTCGATCCGCGCCAGCATGGGGAGCGTCACGGCGACTGTGCGCGGGCACCGGAAAAGGGCAGGGATGTATGCGCGCAGAGCGAAAGGGAGACGAGATGAGTAGAGAAGTCAGGGTGTGCGCGCGTCGGAAAGGCTCGAGCGACGAAAGCGGGGACTGACGGCCGAGGTTGGACCCGAGGTCGAGTCGGACGTGCGACGATTCGCCTGCGCATGCTCGACCAAGGCGTCGTCAAAGGATCCCAAGAGGGCGTCAGGCCGCGGCCTTGGCGAGGGTAGCGCCCGCGCGTCTTTGGAGAGGAGGAGAGTGAGGGTAGGGGAGGGACGCACCCCTCGACGACGTCCGGCCAACGACGTCCCTCCCGTTGATGGGCTTGGGCGAGCCAAGGCTCTCCCCGTCGTCGTCGCTCGAGGTCAGCGTCAGCGTCGACAGCGGCTCTGGCGAGCGCAGCAGGTCGGCCGCGCCGCCATCACCACCGCCACCGCCACTATCGATGCCACGATCGACGGCGGCTGACGACGATACCGACGCGGTCGGCAGGGAGGGCGCAGGGTCGCCTTCTGTCGTGGGCGCAGAGGAGACGTCGAAGGCTGGCGGGCGGGAGCGGTGACCGGATGTTGAGAGCAGGCAAGCGCGGGAAGGGGGTGAGGGAGCGGAGGCAAGCGCGGAGGTCAGCTGTGGCAAGACATGGCGCGCGTGGGCTTAGTCGGCGACGTGAGACGACGGACCGTCCGACGACATGCTGGCCTTGTCCTCTTCAGTGGGGGAAGGGGCGTGAGATGAAAGAGATGGAGAGAAGTGCAAAAGGGAAGGGGCAAGGGTTGTTACGCTGGTCAGCGCGGAAGGAGTGCAGCGCTCAGTCGGGTGATGGCGGCGGACCGGGGTGGCTTGCGTGCGCTAGGAGGGGAAGAAGGCGAACTTGGGCAACGACGACCGTCGAGGGACTCGGACGAGGAGATCTGGGCGGCGTCTCAAGCGGAAATCGGGTGGGGAGAGCAATCTGGGGACGCGGGCGATGGTGGACGTTAGGACGAGCGGGCGAGGCTGGCCGTCCGCCCTTTGGGCCCAGCCCGGCCTGCTCGGCGTAACGAACCCGCTCCCTCTCCCCTTGCCTCGCCAGCTCGTCAGCTCCGACAGAGTAAGACGCAAAGCTGGGCAGAAGGGGGAGGTAGGATGGGTCGTCGTCGTCGGCTGAGACTGCTCGGCAGCACCCGACCGACGGGTCAAGTCCGACTCGCGTACCAGCCTGCTGGTGCATCAGGTTGATTCCGGCCGGTCAGCTCTGAAGCGTCAGCCCCGGCCCATCGCATTGACCGCGCCAGGCCAGGCCTCGCTCATGCTCGCTCGCTCAGAAGCACCCGACCAAAAGAGGGAGAAGAGAAGAAGGAGTGGCCCGTCAGGGACGGATAAAAAAGGAGAAAAGACATGAGATGCACCTCGGGGAATCGTCGCAGGTCCTGCCCAACCGGCCCTCTCGCCCCAGCCCGCCGCCGCAGATCAGACGTCGAGGTCCTCGTCCACCTCGCCAGCGCCGACGACGTGGGCTTGCTGCTGGCCCTCGTCCGCCTCGGCCATCATGAGCAGCCCGGTGCCGTCGTCCGTCGCGTGCTGCAGCTGCTGCTGGTCCATCTGGTGGTGCTGGGGCTGCATGTGGTGGTGGTGATGGTGGGAGGCGGCGGCGGCATACGCGTGATGGTGGTGGTGGTGATGCTGGTGGTGTGGGTCAATCTCGCCCGCTTCGTCCACCTCCTCTTCCTCGCCCAACCCAGTCGGCTCGCCCTCGTCCTCCCCGAGCTCCTTGACCTTGGCCTCCTTGGCCAGCCGACGACGCTTGGCCCGCCGGTGCGACCCGAGGCCGTCAAGGACCGCCTGCTTGTCCTTCCATGACCGGTTCCACTCGACCAGGCGCGAGTCGAGCAAGATCTGCGCCTTCCAATGGTCCTGGCACCAGCGGCTGTGCGCGCACGATAGGCAAGCGGACGGAAGTCAGCCAACAAAAACGAGCGATGACCAGGAGAGTGCAAGAGGGACTCAACACCTGCTCGACCTTCTGCTCGATCGCCTTGACGGCAAACGCCCGCATCTCGTCATTCTGCTCGGTCCACGTCGTCCCTGGGACGAGCAGGCTCTTGACGATCTCGCGCGCGAGCACAAAAATGCGGTGCCACTCCTGGCACTTTGACTTTTCGGCCGAGTAGGCCTTGGGGTCCTCGGTAGGGTAGGGCTTGCGCATCACGGGCTGGCCGTGCCGGTCGGTGAGCTCGGACCAGATCGACTGGCAGGGAGGACGGGCGCACGCGCGAAGCGAAGCGAAGGGGGTACGGACGTGTCAGCCCGGCTGTGCGATGACGAGAGGTGTAGGGGAGAAGATCGACGAAGGGGCATCGCGCAAAGGAACAGAGCGAAACCCGACCCACGCACCTTGCGCGTCAGGTGCTTGACCTCCCAGTTGGGTGTGACGTCGCGGATCGCTTGGAGCTCCTCCTCGGTCAGCCCTTCGAACGGCTCCCACGGCGCGCCGTACTTTTGGCGGGCGGCGTCGAGCTGCTGCTGGGTTGGCCCGGGCGGCGGCTGGGGGACGTAGATGATCTGCCGGTGACCTGGCGCCGGCTGCTGCTGCTGCTGCTGCTGCTGCTGCGGGTTGGTTGAGGTGGATGACGGGTGGTGGTGGCCGCCGGCAGAGGGCGAAGGGTTGCCCCCGCCGTACGGGTACGCCGCTGCGGCCGCCGCCGACGACGACGACGACGAGGGACCAGCGACGCCGTACGGCGGCAAGGCGAGCGAGGGGTCGAGCTGAAACTCATTGGCTCCCCCACTGGACCCTGGACCGCCGCCGCTGTTGCCGGCTGGCCCCGACCCTCCCTCGACGCCCGCAGCAGCCGTCAGGGCCGCGACCCTCGCCTGCAGCTCGGCCCGCTCGCCGATCAAGCTCGCCTTGTCCTCGGCCAGCTTGGCCACCGTGTCGTTTGCGTGGACGAGCTTCTCGAGCGCCGACGTGTAGCGGAACTGGAGCAGCGTCAGCTGGTCCTGGAGCGGCAGGGCAGACGACGCTGGCGGCGGCGACGACGCGTGCGCAGGATGCGCCGGGTGGGTCGAGTTGGTGTTGTTGCTGCTGCTGCTGCCGGCGTGCGGGGAAGGGTCGGTCGACCCGCCCGACCCGGCTTGGTTGGACGACATCGCGAGTGGAGAGATGCGAGGGCCGATAAGTGCCTGCCTGGTCGGTCGAAGCGGATGGATGGATGGATGGACGCGACGGGGTGAGTTTGGGGGTCGGGCGCTTGGGGGTCGCAGAGTGGGGGTCGTGGTTGGGTGGAAACGGGGGGGCGAGCAGGGGGGAGGAGAGGGACCGACCCATTTCGGGTCCCCCAGGCGGGCGGGAGGGGGGGGGGTTTCAAACTCCGACTTGGTCGGCCTAGGCTGCGGAACAAGATTAACGAGACGGCGAGCTTGTGCATGTCCTCGGAAGTGAGAAAGCACTGTCGCATGGCAATCGCAGAGTCTCTCGAGAGTGGTTGTCTCGCAAGTCTGGTTAATCTCATGCGAGTGTACCATGCGCCGGCGAGCGTAAGGTCTGCAGCTCGTCTCGAGGCTGAAAACCGAAAGAAAAACAAAAAGTGGTGCCCGACCTGAGAATCGAACTCAGAGCTGAGGATTATGAGACCTACGTTTTACCATTAAACTAGTCAGGCCTCGACCTACCACAAGGTAAGTCATTTTTTGTTAAAAACGTTTGCTCAAAAACTGTGTAGTTCCAATTGTACATTGCACGCAATCCAGGGGGGTGAGGCATCCGATTCGGGCAATGATGGGCACAGAACCCAGTCACGAGCCTGATGCTCCTGCGCACTGACACAGTCTGTAGTGGGGCGTGTGCTCTCGCCGTGCCAAATCGAAGGTCATTAAGAGAGATCCCCGGGTCTATGGTGCCGTCGCCTGCCTGTTAGTCCTGCTCGTTGAAACCAAAAGGCCCACCCTAAGTTCCCCGCCATACAACGATCGGCCCTCGCGTCGTCTAACAGTCGTACCGGAACAGGCGGTTCTCGGCGTCGGTCTTGTCTTCGAGCGCGGCAATCTGGGTGATCGAGAGGGGAGGTTCCGCGATGTCAGCGTTCGTGTGGCAGACTACGGGAGGGAAAGGGCCGGAGTCGACGCACCTTGTTGAGACGCTCGCGCTCTTCGGGTGTGATGCCGGCCGCCTCAGCTTCGCGGTCGCGCGCACGGTTCTCGCGGGTGTACCACCACTTCCAGGCGAGCAGGATGAAGAATTGGATGCCGCTGCAGATGGGAAAGGAGGGGAGTGAGGACATCAGCATCCGGTTTGTAGTCGCTCGAGCGCGGGTCGCGCTGGCCGGACGCACAAGAAGACCGAGGTAACGGTCAAGCCACGGGTGTAGCGCGGGGCGTCGCTCGAGCGGTACGTCTGCGAGCCGACCATCTCTGCGAAAGCGGCCGACGGAGGCGAGAAGAGGCGTCAGCAACGGGGCGAGGGCATGGGAGAAACAGGGGAGCAAGACGCACGCCCAACGCAGTACGCGATCATCATGGCCGCGCCGGTTACCGACTTGCGTGTACGGCCGGCGGTGTTGTTCGGAAGCAGACCCCAGATTATGAAGGTCGGCGCCGTGAACCAGGCGACCGACTGGTAGAGCACCCACTTGGTCCACTTGTTGGTCGCCGTGTCCATCGTGCCGAGCGCGAGGAAGCCAGTGAAGGGGACGACAGTCGAGAACAGGCTGATCCAGAACTTTGAGCTGCAAGCAGGCAAGTAAAAGGAGGTCGTCAGTGGTTGCGAAGGGCACGTAGCCGAAGTCGAGATCGACGTACTGAGGGTAGCGCTTGATAGTGAACATGCAGATGACGAGCCAGGCGACCTGCAGCACCGAGGAGGGCAGGTTGTAGAGTACAGACTCCAGGTTGGTGAATCCAAAGCCGCTGTAGACGAGGATGCCAAAACTGCGAAGGTCGAGGCGGTTGTGGTCAGGGTTGATTGGAGGGCGAGGTAGGTGGGAAGGGGGCACGGGGGACGGAAAGAATAAGGGGCCATCAGTCTTGCGCTCAAGCCACATCAACACACCAAACGAGGGCGAGGATGACGACTTACGTTCCGAGCGCTCCCGAGGGGACGGTCGCGACGAAATTGAAGGCGATGACCCAGTAGAGCTGGGGGTCGCGGAAGGTCGCCCTGGCCTGGGCCCAGTTCCAAGGGATGGTGCCACCAGCGCCGCTGCCCGAAGCGTCGGCGACGATGCGCGCCTTGGCCATGAGTTTCTGCTCCTTGGAGAGCCAGCGGACTGATGCAGCAGCAATCGCAAGATCAGCATAGGAGACCAAGTCAGGGAGCACGCAAGACGGCCGGATCAGCGCACCCTCCTCCGGCGTGCCGAGAATAAAGACGCAGGCGATGCCGGCGGCGACGGTGACAGCACCGAGAAACAGGTTGATGGCCCTCCATCCAGCGATGCCGCCGTGCGTCTCTGTGTGCTGGGCGATGCCATAGATGATGAGAGAGACTGTGAGGGGAGGCAAGTAGGTCAGAGTCGGCCGACGAGCGCCATGATACAGCCTGAGCACTCAATGAGCAGGACCGACAAATGAAGGTGAAGGCGGCGTTGCAGAGAAAGAACATCATGCTCCTGAATTGAGCCAAAGGGTGAGAAGCGAAGGCTCGCGGGTGTCAGCCGCGAAGCTCAAAGGTGAGGGGTAAACTGTTGGCTGGGGACTGCCAAACGCACCTGGAGCTGTGCTCGGAACGCTTGTACCAGCTCGCAACCTGTATCGTAGACACAGGCGGAGAAGAAAATGGTCAGCGGGCTACTCTGATGGCCATGATCCAGAGGTCGACGAGGGATGCACGATGAGGAGGAAGCCCGGCGTGACAGCCGCCTCAAGCGCACCAAGGATTGCGCGACAGGCCATAAGGGACGCCCAGTTGTTGCACGCCGCGAGGCACATGACGACGGCGCCCCAGAGGATGACGATAGTAGAGAGCAGTCGGCCCAGCGGGAGCTTCTGAAGTGCCCAAGCGAGAGGGAACTCTGCCAAGGAAAACAGAGTGTGCCGTCAGTGACAGGGACCGGGCGCGTGGCTGGGAGAGAAAGGTGAGCAGGGACATACCAAACACAAGGAAGGCGAGATAGAAGATTGTCGTCAGCCAGGCATAGTCCTGCCCGACGAGGTGGGTGTCCTGGGAGAGGAAGAGGAGAAGGGGGATGACGGAGGGAATCAGTGAAAGATCCACGCGCGCGGGACGCGACTCCAGCATAGCTCACATCCTTGAGGCCGAAGACGACGCCGGACGAGAGCGAGCCCTTGTCGGCGAACTGGAGGCCGTAGACCAGCATGAGGAGGGGGATGAGGAAGTAGTCGATACGGCGACGCAGGCGGGCAAACTCTTGCTCCGACACCTGCTCCTCCACGGCAAGGACCTGCTCTTTCTCGACAACGTTGCCCTCGGCATCGTACGAGGACAGCTCGGCGACGTCGCTGCCCGAAGCGGCCTTCTCGTTGACGGGGTCCTTGTGGTCTTCTGCGCTCATCGTGTAGCTGAAGAGAAGGGGCGGGGGAGAGGGGAGGAGGGAAGAGAGAGGCGGAGAGAGCGAGTGAGTCGTTGAAGAAGAGGAAAAGTGGGCGGGTGGGCGGCTCACCGCGGCCAACGCCGAACCCCGCGTGCGCAGTCGACCTTATCGGACCCCTATTAAAAGGCCGACGCCTCCGTGCCGGCTCTCCTCCCCGAACGTCGCGTCGGCGCCGGCCAGACACCATGGGTATTTGATGAACATGCAGGGCTGCGGGGGTGGAGGCCCAGAGGCGCAAGCGAGACGTTGCTGCAGCAAGTCGCCGCTCGCGCGGGCACGCCGAGCGCAAGCGCCCGACGCTCGGAAGATTGTGCAAAGATCGCCGAGGGTCAAAGCTCGTCTGGCCGATCAACGAGTCTCGGCCCGGGCAAGCGCGAGGTACCGACTCACCCGTCGACGGCACTTCCCGTCGGCCGTAAGCGCAGCTCGTCGAGCTGTCAGCAGCAGACGAGCAGCACCAAACCAGCACGCCGGACAGATAAAGAGCGCACTTGTCCATCATGCTTCGAGCACCCGCAGACCGAGCGACCTGGCCTTCTCGAGCCCCTCCTGCCCCTTCTCCCCCTTCTCAATGACCCACCCGTCGAGCACCTTGCGAAAGGTTCGTTTGCCCTCGGCGTCTTCCGCGCCGCGACCGGCGGCGGTGACGAGCGTGCAGACATTGCCCTTGAGCTCGGGCGAGAGGACGACGTTCTTGGGCGACTCGGGCGACGCCTTGAGGAGCGAGCCCAACAGGTTCAGCGTCGATGTCGACGAGGGGATGGGTGGTGCTGAAGGGGTGCCGGCCGGCGCCGCGGTGGCAGCTTGGTGGTTGAGAGAAGCGGGGGCGAGGAGGACCTCGGCGACCAGTGTGGCTGCGAACAGCGAGCCACAGTCGGGAGGTCAGAGGTGGGTACGCGTAGGTACAGAAGTGCCGGCAGAATCAGGAGGCACGCACCCGTCTCGACCCCGAAGCTCGCCAGGATGGCGAGCGCGAGCACGCCCTCTGCCACGAGGACGCTGTACCCGCCCTTGGCGCCGCCGCAGAGCAGCTGCACCAGCGCCTTCACCACATCGTCGCTGGAGGCCAGCTCGTGCTGGGCCCGCTCGACCTCGTCCGAAAGCGCCGGATCCGAGGCCGACATGGAGAAGAGAGTCCGGGTGGCATTGACGAGCACGCGGGACGACTCGGCGCGCAGCGCAAAATCGTTAGTACGTCGGTGCAGGTCGAGCAGCAAGGGGAGGATCGTCTTGCCATCGTGGGACGCAGATGGCAGGACGATGCGAGCGGCGGCAGCGGCTGAGAGCGAGCCGAAGAGCGCACAGCCGGGAGCGTCAGTTTGGTGCACTCTCCATCGGCCAGCAAAGGAAGAAGAGACTCACGCGAGCCCTTGCACAGGTTCTTGACGACACCAATGGCGCCGCCCTGGACGCTGCCGACGACGTCACGCTTGTCTTCGAGCGCGCCGAGACCGAGCGTGACGCCCTCCATGACCCCGCTGTTGGCCATGACAGCCTTGTTGCCGTCGGGAACCGATAAGTTCTTCAGCAGACCGACGAGCGCGTGCTGGACCTTGATGTCGGTCGACGGCACGAGCAGCGGCGTGAGGGCCGGCAGCAAGGCGAGCGGCGGCTGAAGCAGAGCCAGACAGTGTGCCTCTGCAAGGTCGGGCCCGCATCCGCCATCCATAGTCAGCGTAACCCTGTCTAAAATGAGCACAAGGAGATCCAAAACAGAGCGCACCTGATCGCGCAAGGTTGCCAAGCGAGAGAACCGCGCAGATGATCATATCCTCGCGATCGTTCGCAGCTTGCTCGCTGAGCCACTCGCGCATGCGCCGCATCTCGACACCGCCCTCGCCCTCGAACATGACCTCGCCGACGGCGTCTTCGCCGAAGACGGCGACGATGCATTTGACGATGCCGCCCTTGAGGCTGCCGAAGCGTTTCTCGAGGTCCTCGGGCGAGTCATCCTCGTCCTCGTCCGAGTCGTCCCCGTGACCAGCCGCGACGGCCGGCGTGCCAGCACTCTCGACAAAGTCCATCAGGTAGCCAAAGTCGGCCGGACGGGCAAATATCGCCGCCTGCCACGCAGCCGAGTCAAGTGTCTGCGACTCGAGCGTCTGAACAGCGGTCGTGAGGATGGCGAGGTCGGCCGATAGCAGGGACGCCGGATATTGGCTTGTCAAGAGTTCGGATGATGGGCGCAAGTAGGCCAAGACAGGAGGCAGCAGGAGCGGAAGGAGGGTCGAGGGATGGGTGGCAAGCGCGGTGGGCGCGTCCTCTTTTGGTCCCCAGAGCAGATCAGTCCTTTGCCGCGTGGGAAGGCGCCGAGCTCGCAGAACCAGCACGTACCGAGTGCGCTGATGTCCGCAAACACCTTCCAGGCCCAGCCGCCGACGGTCGCTCGCTCTTCGGGCGTTGCCCACCTCTCGTTCGCGTCGGCATCGCCCCACGGCGTCGGCTTGTACGCCGCGTTGGCGGTCTCGAGCAGGATCGCGAGCGAGCCCTCCATGCCGAGGAGCGCCGTTTGGATGTCGTCTGGCCGAGGGCAGGCAGCTAGAGTGAGCAAACGGTCACAGGTCAAGGACTACAGGGCGCAGAGCACGCACCGCGGTCCATCGAGACGTTCATCAGCGCCCCGAGCGCCGTCTTGACAAGGCGGAACGCGCCGTTGGCCTCGCGCAGGTCTACGTCGTCCGCAGACTTCACAAGGGTATCGAGCAAAGTCACGACGAGCTGCGGAAAGTTGGCTTGAAGAAGGTTGGCTCGCGCCTCGTCTGCCGAGAACAATAAGGCAAAAGGCGGGGCCGGCGACGGGGTCAGTGACGTGCGCACACGCACGCTGCGAAAGACGCGAGCTGGCGAGCGAGCGCAGGGGGTCGACGAACGTACCGCAGTCGTAGCTGCTGTTCCCAGCTGCCCGCAATATCTCAACGGTCGCCTCCGCAAGCAGGCCTTCGGGGCGGACGCCCCCGAGCGTGGACGGTCCTGAGGCGAAAGACGCCGGAGAGATGAGGGGCGAAGGCAGGGCGAGGGCGAGCCGCAAGAGGTCGGACAGGGTCGACGGCAGAGCTGAGCGTGCGAGCGGCAGGCGAAGGGCCGCTACACGATGGAAAGGAGAGCACATGCACCTTGTCAGCTTACGAGCGCTCGCATTGTAGGGGGAGGGTGCCTAGCAGGACGTAGTTTCTCCCATCAGGCTCAGGCGCAAGGGGAGAACGGACCGTCGCGCAGGCCATCACCTAGGAGCCGACAGAGGTCACGGATCTCCTCCCAGCCCTCGACGACCGTCTCCTTCTCGTCTTCGGGCACAAGCGCACTGCCTTCCTGGCCGACGGCTTCCTTCTCTTCCTCGGCATGAGGCGACGACGGCACGTGCCGCAGAAGCGACGACTGGTGCAGGAGCTCGAGCCGCGCGAGCAATGCGAGGTGCGAGGCCGTGTGCGGGTCCGGGGTCGACATATGGCACTGGCGACTGATGCGGGCAGTGAGGAAGACGAGCGAGAACGGTAGAGCAGGGGTTCGTGGTGGCCCTGGAGTCGAGCTTGAAAGCGGCGCAGGTGCAGTCGATGAAGGCTGAGGTCTAGGAGACCATCGCTCGGAGTTTGGCCTCTCGGTTGCTCTCGCCCTCTTGCCCTGTAACGTCCGTCCACTTGCCTGAACAGCAACCCCCCCCGCTTGCCGTTCCTCGCTCTTGCCATATCGGCAGCTCTTAGCGCCTCACCCAGCCGACCGACGGTAGCTCAAGGTTCCAATGTTCCGGACGCTTCCCCGCCTGGCGCTGCCTCCCCCGCCGCCGCCGCCGCCTCGGCGCTCGCCTCTGGCCGGCGCTGCCCCGCCTCGCGCCCAGTCGCGCAAGGGCCCGTCCATCTGGACTCTGTTCGGCGTCAGCGCGCTGTCGTTTGCCTACTTCACCTACG